>JAKCPB010002096.1:0-101391 GCA_021442155.1 Cymbidium sinense | reverse complement strand
CGGTCTAGAAGAAAATGAATTCCTCTATGTGGTTTGGATATTTTATAAGAAAATTATAATATTTTATTAATTAATATAAAAAAGTATAATGATAATTATTGATATACTTCAAAATACCTCAAAGACAAATCTTGATGTTGAAAGTTTATATGATTTTGAGTAAACAAAATCGAGATCAAGACTTAAAATATCATTAGAATCTTCGACATCAATTAAATCCCAAAAGCTCTCAAATGTAGAGTGTTTATAGTCAAATCGAAGGCTCGACGAAATGGATCTAATGAGCCTAAGATCTCATAATTCCGACTTCATTTGGGCATCCAAATGCTCAAAATACATCAAATGATCGAAGGAGTCATTCTCGTCCCGATCGGTGGGGAGTGGTACGGAAGTGAAGCCAAGAAGAAGGAACAAGAAGAACAAGAACCTGGCAAGGAAGAAGAAGAAGAGTCCAAGCAAGTGAAGAAGAAGGAAGCTAAAGCAAGGAAGAAGGCAAGAAGAAGAAGAAGAGTCCAAGCAAGTGAAGAAGAAGAAGAAAGCAAGAAGGCAAGGAAGAAGAGGAAGAGTCCGATCGAGGAAGAAGAGGAAAAGTGAAGTGAGGAGGAAGAGAAAGCTCTAAAGCTTGAAGATCCCCAGCAAGATCGACTGCCGCCATCGTTATTACTGATTTCCACCGTGTTACCCAAAGATCTCCAACATCAAGAACTATTATAAACCGATCGTTGTTACAATACCGTTGTCCCTTTCAAATAGAATTGTAATCCCGTTATCGGAAGATTTTGTACTCAAAAGGATACATAGTGGAATCTTTTACTAGCTGGTGGTTTTCCCCTTTCGAGGTTTTCCACGTTAAAAATTCTGAGTATCTCATGTTCGTTTCTTAATTAATCGTGTGTGCTGGACTAATCAACAAGGCTAAGGCATATTTTACTCTACCGAATCGGTTTTCCAAAGACGCATGCTTGGCCGTCAGGGAAGTAAAACTTCAACCTCAATTTCCGTGAACATCCACGTTATGGCCAATAGGCACAACACTCGTCATAATGGAACCTCCCGCTCCAACTCCCGTCATTCTCAAAACCCATCCCTGAACCAAGGACGCCAAGTTGAGGGCGGAACGGGAATCTCTTTGGAAGATCGTGTCCGTCGAATGGAGGAGTCTCAAAATAAAATGATCCAGCTTTTGCAAGGACTACAATGCTACCGACAAACATATCTCCCCAAGATCGGTCAGCCCTGAGGAGGTCAAAACGCTAATCCCGGAGTTCCTCCGCATGGAGACCGTAACGCCGATCTCCTTGACACCGCTAGTTCCACTCATCCATCGCGTGCGCCAACCGTTACTAATCCACCGATCGTTGTTGATAGCTTCACACATCTCTCATTAATCCCGACATCATGACATTCGTAAGTACGCTTAATACAAGATGAATTTCACCTTCAAGATAAATCATCTTCACCCACACCGCTGTTATGAGGAGTCCTCACCTTTACCAAGCCATTCTTCGACATCCAATTCCGTAGGTTTCAAGCTTAGCATTGATTCCTATGATGGGGCAACGACCCACACGAACACATCGACCATTACAGACTATCATGCATATCCAACGAGCTCGACACACGCTTTGTCAAGTCTTTCTGTTACCCTCAAAGGGCAAGCTCCGCGACTTGGTTCTATTCTCTTCCAAGGGGATCCATCCATACCTTTAACGAACTCGCCGTTCTTTGTGGAGCTTCATTGCAAATCGGAGAATCATTAAAGATTCCTCCCATCTTTCCAGATTCGGCGAGGGTGAATCACTCAAAGAATACTTCCAGGTTCTCTTTAGAAGCCGCCAAATACCGGGTAGACTCGAACTATTAAGAGGAGTTTTCCTTGGAGGACTCCGCCCAGTGGCCTTCTATTCATTATTAATGGGACACGGTCCGCCATATGCCAGTTCATCGTAGTGAAGCAAATCTCCGATGAAGCTATTAATGCTCATCGCAAACAATTTGAACAATATGCGGAAACGCAAAAAACACCCAGTGAAATGTGGACCGACAGCCCATCAAAAGAAGCGACAAGGTAGTCGATCTCCTCCACGACCCCATATCAACAACGTGAACCTCGAGGAAAAGACATACACACCGGAACACATCTCGTGTTAACCTCCGATTTATTCATAATGAAGAACATATCAAGTGGCGCATCCATTGAAACCAATTCGTGAAATCGTGAGCAATATTGTCATTTTCATCAAGCCGTGGACATACTCATCAAGCATGTATACAACTCAAGGAAGAAATCGAGACTCATTCAACAAGGATACTACGCCGTTTTATGAAGAATCAACCACCTCAAACAAACACACCTCCGCTTTGGGGCAACCAGACAAACATCACAAAACAACCAAATAATCATCAAATAATTGGAGAAATCAAACAATCGCAGGAGGATCGATACTACAATCAAGTTCTCGCATCGCCTCCAAAGAACCAGAGTTGAAGAAGTCTCATTGATCATTCCATCACTTTCAATGACTTCGGACTTAGAAGGAGTCCATATCCTCATCAAGATCCACTTGTCATCGCCGCGGTGGATGATCCTTGTTATAACGTTAAAAGAATTTTGATCGATAATGGGAGTTCGCGATGTCTTATTTTACTCAACTTTTCTTAACATGGGCCTAGCAGTAAAAGCTCCAACCATTGACCACTATAGGGTTTGATAATCACCCAGGCGAAGGACAATCACTCTTCGTTACCCTGAGAATTCTCGACAAGTGACTCATTTAATACAATTCATGGTGGTCGACTGCGATATAATGCAATCTGGAGGCCTCCAATCAATTTTTGGCTATCACTTGACCTCATCTCGAAGATAAAATTTCCTACCCCTGGAGTTGGGGTGGTTTGTGGAAATCAACAGTACCAATCATGTTATCTCGGACAAGCTCAACCGCTTCCATCACCTTCAAGATCGAAGATCTTAACTTTCGAGATGAAAGAGTACCTCAAAAGCTTCCCGTAAGATTTACTCTCATAGCATTATCGATGACCAACCATTACTAACGGCAAGTGGGATCTTTACTCTAAGAACAAAGGGAAAATTATAAATTTCTTACAGAATCAAGACATATTTGCTTGGAGTCCATAGATATGCCGGGTCGACCCCAATGTAATCACGCACTCCTCAAAATTAATCCAACGCTCAAACCAATCATCCAAAAGAAGGAGTTTTGCACCATCGCTATTGAAAGAAGTTAACAAGCTCAAGCGGGATTCATACGAGAAGTGCATTACCCCACATGGCTAGCAAATGTTGTCATGGTTAAAAAAACAAATGGAACATGGAGGATGTGTTGATTATCCGATCTTAATAAGGCGCCCAAAGGATAGTTTTCCTCTTCCTCGAATCGATCAATTGGTGGACGCTACATCCGACATCAAATGCTCGCTTTTTTGATGCTTATTCGGTACAATCAAAGATGAACCCAATGATGAAGAGGCTACTGCGTTTCAAACATATAAAGGTTTATATTGTTACCAAGTCATGCCATTTGGATTAAAAAATGATGGTGCTACCTATCAACGCCTCATGAATAAGGTTTTAAAGACTGCTGGGCCACACACAATGGAGGTGTATGTGGATGACATGTTAGTGAAAAGCTTAGAAAAGTCACAACATATTTCGACTTAGAAGCATGCTTT
Organism: Cymbidium sinense; assembly: GCA_021442155.1. Taxonomy (NCBI): domain Eukaryota; kingdom Viridiplantae; phylum Streptophyta; class Magnoliopsida; order Asparagales; family Orchidaceae; genus Cymbidium; species Cymbidium sinense. Next base: position 97,698 of record JAKCPB010002096.1, on the reverse strand, counting down.
GACCTCCTTCGACGCTATAACATACGACTTAACCCAACCAAGTGTGCTTTTGGGGTTACGGAAAATTTCTTGGATTTATGGTAACTCACCGTGGGATAGAGGCTAACCCGAAAAAATCAAAGCTCTCCAAGATATGATTCCTCAGAATATCAAAGACGCTCAACGCTTTGAATGGTCGAATTGTCGTGATTATCCCGCTTCCAGCCCGCTCGGGGACAAATACTTGCCATTCTTTAAAATATTGAAGGGAGCTAAAAATAATAATTTTCAATGGACCGATGAATGTCAGTATGCTTTTGAGCAACTAAAAGAATATCTAGCATCTCCGCCCCTGCTATCCAAACCTATTCAAGGAGAAACGTTATACTTATATCTTGTGGTTTCTTCCAATACAAGCTCGCTTTAGTGCGAAGAAGATGGGGCACAACAACCAATTTATTACGTCAAGAAAATTCTCTCGATATAGAAAGTCGTTATCCATTTGCGATAAAGTGTTCAAGGCGTTTTTCTCACAAAATTGCGTCCATACTTTCAAGCTCACACCATCTACATAATCGATTTACCATTAAGAGCCATCTTACGTAAAACCGAAGCATCCGGAAGATTGATCAAATGGTCTCAGAACTGGAGAATTTGATATAAATTTTCTACTCGCCCGCCATAAAGTCTCAAATACTTGCAGACTTTATAGTGGAATGCACCAACCCAACTCTAGAAGAGCTATCTCATACGTCTTTCATCTCCTCGATGGACTCTCTACGCTTGATGGAGCTTGAGAATGCGCCGGGAATCCTACTTGTTTCCCCAAAGAAAATACCCAGAGTATGGACTTCGCTTAAAATTCCCCGCAACTAATAACATGGGAATATGAGGCTCTCATCGTGGTTGAGACTGCCATTGACTGCCCAAAACTTAGTAATTCACACCGACTCCCTTGTCGCCTCCCAAGTTGGAGGAGATTTTAATACTCATAATCCTCAACTGTGCAATATCTCCACTTGGTAAAATCTCTTCTTACTCATTTCAAGACACATCAAATCATCCACATACTACGAGAGAAGAATACTGGCCGACGCCTTGCTAAGCTTGCTACCTCTTGGAGATCTATTTAAGAGAAAGCATGTTGAAGAAATACATTTTCCTAGTATCCAAGGCCATGGATAATTCAAACTATTGATGAGGAAAAGGAACGCTCGGATAAACCCGATCCTATCTTTTCTACAAGAAGGGACCCTTCACGAAGATCCAACTTCAAGAATCCTCAAGACAAGCTTCAAACTTTGCTATTATTGAGGTGAACTATACAAGCGAAGCTTTCTCGGTCCATATCTCAAATGCCTTCCACCTTCGTAAGCGACACGTTCTAAAAGAGGTTCACTCGAATATGTGGGGAACACCTTGGAGGAAGAGCATTGGCCCTTAAAATCATGAGGCAAGGGTTTTATTGGCCTACAATGAAACAAGACGCCTTTGGAATTCACAAAGAAATGCAAGTTGTCAATTGCATTCTAACCTCCCTCACATGCGCGCAGAACTCTCATCCATTCAAAGCCCATGGCCTTTTGCTCATGGGGATTGATATCATGGGACCTTTTCCAATAGCATCGGGCAACAAAAATTTATCATTCTAGCCGGACTACTTCACAAAATGGGTAGAGGCGAACCACTCGCTAAAATCACGAGGCAAATACCAAACAATTTGTCGGAAAAATATAATATGTCGATTCTCTTCCCAAAGATCATCAGACAATGGAACTCAATTTATCGGAAAAGTCTTTACGTCCTTTTGCAAAGATCTTCACACCGCCGCATAATGTAGCACATCCTCAAACTAATGGGCAAACGAAGTTACCAATAGACCATACTCAAAGGACTAAAACACGCCTTGAGAAGGCAATGGGTTGATGAGCTCCCAATGTTCTTGGCCTACCGCACCGCCACACTGGTGACAATAGATAACTTGTGTTTTGGTACGTAAGTTATCATACCGGTGGATATCGGGTTCCAAGTCCAAGAGTCCGCTTTTTGATCATGGAAGTAATGAAGAAAAACTCCAAGAAGACTACTCCACTCAAACTGGATATGGTCTACTGACCGCTTCATCACCAACGGTAGCTCGCCACTTCAACAAGAGTGAAACCTCCCCATATCTCGGTGACTTGGTCCTCAAGTCTCGAGGCAGGCCCCTCGGCCGCAATAAACTCTCACCCTCATGGTCGTATGTGGTCATGGTCGAGAACGCTCAAGCTCAAGGACCCGAAGGAAAAACTCTACCTCGAACTTGGAATACTAAGAATCTTGAAAATATTATCGAACTCTTACTAATTAATTGACTTTTATCTCGCCTATCATTTCATCCTTGTATAATCCCCATCTACTAGGATTAAAGCTTGTTGTTGCGCTTGTTGTTGTCATTTTCTCTTAAAGCCTGTGCACTGTCTTATGATTATATCATTGAACTAGTGAATTCGCCTTTGTTCTAACAAGATTTGCTTTTTTACTTTTCCTCCCACTTGAGAAATATACAACTCATGTTACATCTCACTGGGACATGATCAATCCAGGGACTTGATCGGACCTCTTCCATCTGTTAACGCCATCAAGTCACACTCGGCAAACAACCTTGGATAGGTCAAAGATCTCCGGCCGCCGACTACCGCCAACCACGTCCGCCAACCCTTGGCATCACCGCCGTGACCACTCCGGTTAATTGCCGCCAACCATCGCCGCAATCTCCGCCGCCACCACCATCATCACGGTCATCCTCCAACTACCGAGCCGCCGAAAAACGCCCTTCGGTGGACTTCTGCGATTCCCATACGGGTTAATGTCATCGAGCAAAAGCGACAAACAACCCAGAAGGTCAAACGCCCTTAGTGGATCTGCGATCTTCGCACGGTTAATGTCATCGAGCAAAAGCTCGACAAACAACCCGGAAAGGTCAAACTTTACCCTCACTGTTAATGTCATCGATAACACTCGACAAACAACCTTGATGGTCAAAATCATCGCCGCCGTCACCGCCGACCACATCGCCATCGCTGAATTATCGCCCATAATCTTCGCCGTTATCAATGATATCGCATTATCCAGATCTGAATCGCTGAATTGCCGACAACCATTACGAGCCGCTGATCCACTGGCCGCCAACCTTATCGGCCATCGCCTTTACTACTTCATTTGGCCATCGCGGCAATCTTTATCTTATTGTCGCCATTCACATCGACGCCACGCCATAATCCGTGACTACTCAATGATTCATCCTCATACGCAGCCGCCATCGAGTGAAAACTCGAATAAAGTGAAATCAAAACGCCCTGTGGACTTCCTCATCCTTCCATACGCATTTCAGCAAAAGCTCACAAAGTCAAACGTCCGGTGGACTTCTGCGATCTCTTCCATACGGCATGTCGAGCAAAAGCTCGACAAACAACCCGAAAGGTCAAAAGGTCCGGGACTTCTTTTCCATCTTATGCCACGGCATATTCAAACAACCCAGAAAGGTCAAAAGGTCCGGTGGACTTCCGCCTCTTCTTCCATACAGCCGACGGTAATATTCCCAATAACCTGGAAAGGTCAAAACTTTGTACCCACTCCGCAGTTAATGTCATCGATAACACTCGACAAATAACCTTGATAAAAAAATCCCCGGATTCAATTATATTCTAACTCAGTAGCCGAGTTGTCATTGCCGACCACCCGCGGTTGCCAACCACTACTTCCGGCTCGATCACTGCCGATCGCCTCGACTACCATTGCGCCATCGGCCTTGACCATCACCGCAATCTCTTCCACAATTATCGCCGCGGTTATCTCGACCATATCAGCATCTTCGCGCCCATCTCCGGTGATCGCCTTCTAACCCGGACGGTCCGACGCGGCCGGTAAACCGGAACCATGACGTATACCATGGCCTGACGCTCCACCACGACACGCGGGTAAACCGGAACCACGACGATACCTGGGCCTTGACCGCACTCGGATGACGACGGTAAACCAACACGACATACCGTGGCCTTGATCGCTCCACCGGACGGATGACGCGGGCGAACGAACAATGACGAGCATGGGCTTGACCGCCTCCCCACCATGAGCAGAAACCGGAACTCACGACGATACCGCCCTGATCGCCTCTAACCTGACGGTCCGGCATGGCGGTAAAACGGAACCACGAATACCGTGGGCCTTGATCGCCTTCCTTCTCGACGACGGACAGCTCGGTAAACCGGAACCACGGCGATACCGGTGGCCTTGACCGCCCCTCGGACGCAGACGCGTGCCGGAACTACCGTGGCTGGCCTTGACGCTCAACCCGGACGGCCGACGTGCGAACCGGAACCACGTGATACCGCGGCCGATCCCCTCCTAACCGGACGGGTCCGACGCGGTGGAACCGCCACGACGTACACCGGCCTTGATCGCCTTCTAACCCGGACGGCCCGACGGTCGGTACCGGAACCACGACGATACGCGGCGACCGCAACGGACGGTCGACGTCGGTAAACGAACCACGACGATGCGGCGATCGCCTAACGACGGTCGACCGAGAACCGAACCACGTGATACCGCGGGCCTGATCCTCCTAACCCGGACGGTGGCCGTAAAACGGAACCAATACCGCCTTGATCGCTCAACCCGACGGTCCGACGGCCGAAACCGAACCACGAATACCGGGCCTTGATCCTCCTAACCCGGACGGTCCGACGTGGCAACCGGAACCACGACGATACCGTCCTTGATCCTCTAACCGACGCCCGGTCACAAACCGAACCACGACGATACCGTCGATCCCTCCTAACCGACGACGCGGTGAAACCGAACCACGACGATACCGGCCTTGATCGCCTTAACCGGACGGTCCGACGCGGGTAAAACCGAACCACGATGATACCGGCCTTGATCGCCTTCCTAACCCGTGACGACGGTCGGCAGCAGAACCGAACCACGACGTGCATCTTGACGCTCCTAAATCGCCTCCTTGAACGCTTCTGACGCTTTGATTGCCTCCAACCCTCACTGAAGAAAGGGAGAGGGAAAGGTGCCTCTCCTCTTACCCTGGGGGTATTTATAGCCTGGGCAAAAGGGTAAAACCCTCAAAATGGTTCAAACGGCTCAAAACCGCCATTTTCTGGTGGCGCGAATTGCTGTTCAGGCGCGCTTGTCATGGAGCCAATGACGTTGCAGGTGCTTGACCGCCATTCGCCCGGAATCAGCCACCAATGGCAATGACCAATGATGGCAACTGATCGGAATGGCGCGACAACCACGCGGAATGGCCCGAACGCAGCGAATGGTCTGACCGAATCACGCGATGACAGCATGCATGCGGCTGGCTCGCCTGCCAAGGACCGGCCATGGCCCACGGCCGCAATCGGCCCGACTCACCGCTGGACGCATACATAAGAAGGCTACGCGGCCATGGCTGCCAGCATTCGCCATACAATGCGCCACGGCGCCTATACCAGGTCCCAAACGCTAAAACTTCAATTTTTGTGAACATTTGACATATATTTTTGGATGATTAAGCTAATGTCATCCAAAAATAACTGATATGGCTCTCAAAATACCACCACCAAAGCACAAATCTTGATGTTGAAAGCGATATGATTTTGAGTCAAACAAATCGAGATCACTTAAAATATCATTAGAATCGACATCAATTATATCCCAAAAAAGCTCTCAAATGTAGAGAGTGTTTATAGTCAAATCGAAGGCTCGACGGGATCTAATGAGCCTAAGATCTCATAATTCGACTTCATTTGGGCATCCAAATGCTCAAAATACATCAAATGATCAAGGAGTCATTCTAAGTCATCCATCGAGGGGGAGTGGTACGCCTTACATGAGTTTACTAGAATACCCCTCCTCCCATCTATAGCCTCACTCCCTCACATGGGGCCTAAGCTAAGCTAAGTGAAGTGAAGTAAGTGAAGAAGGAAGGAAGCAAGAAGAACAAGAACGAGCAAGGAAGAAGAAGAAGAGTCCAAGCAAGTGAAGAAGAAGGAAGCTAAAGCAAGGAAGAAGGCAAAGAAGAAGAAGAGTCCAAGCAAGTGAAGAAGAAGGAAGCTGCAAGGAAGAAGGCAAGGAAGAAGAGGAAGAGTCATCGAGGAAGAAGAGGAAAAGTGAAGTGAGGAGGAAGAGAAAGCTCTAAAGCTTGAAGATCCCAGCAAGATCAAGATCGCCACCGCCATCTAATTATACCCGCATTTCCACCGCTACCCAAAGATCTCCAACATCAAAGAACTATTATAAATCGATTTGTTACATATGTCCTTTCTCAATAGAATTTAATCCCGTATCGGAAGATTTTGTACTCAAAAGGATACATAGTGGAATCTTTTAGGCTAGGTGGTTTTTTCCCTCTTTCGAGGTTTTCCACGTTAAAATTCGGTATCTCATGTTCGCTCTTTAATTACTGTGTGTATGACCAATCAACAAGGTAAGCATAAAATTTCTACTCTATGAATGGTTTTCCAAAGACGCAACAATTATAAAATTAATTATATTGTAATTATAATTATATATATTTTTTATATATTGAAATATAAAGCTCTAAAATATATGAAAAATATAATCAATAAATAGAATATCATACTTAAAACATATTGGAGAAAATGATTTTCAAACGAACATTAGATAATTTTAGAAAATTTGCTTTTATAAAGATACACAAATTTTTAAGGAAGATAAATATAATAAAAAAAATTTAATTTCTTATTTATGATGTTTATAAAAATAAACAAAAATATGTTTAAAATAAAGTCAAAAATACTCTATAATATAGTTGTTGCGTGCTAAAAAATCAGTTGCGTTAGAGTCAAAGTTTAAGCCTTAGCCTTATTGTGAAATTTAACACACACACATGTATTTAAAGAGTGAAAAGAAGAATTTTAAAAATCTAAAAGAGGGAAAAATCAACCCAAGATAAATCTTCCACTATGATTTATTTTAGTATGTTTTATAATTATAAAATTGTGTTTGAGAAAACAATGGGAATCCCAAAATCGAACAAGATAAGAATGGTGAATGAGAAATCGATGAAGGTCTCTATATCAAGCGAAGATGACTGAATCATTACAATTATTTCTGACCAAAAATCTATGAGAACGATGGTAATATATTCCGATCTTGATAATCAATGATCGCGATGATTTAAATAGTTTCAATCATATCAATATTATTAAAGATTTTAATATGATTGATCTATCATTTTATTTGTCGAGTGTGACTCGATACGTAACTTGTACAAGAGAATAATTAAATTTTGACTATTGGTTGTTTTTAGAGTATTACAATTAACTATAAGAGGTTGAATAATCCATTGAGGATTTTTTATATCGAATTGTTTTGTTAGAAATGTGACTGATGATGTTAATTGTATAAGATCAATTAATTTGAGGATTTTTGACATTCATTATTTTGTCGATGACTCGAAACATATAAGATCGAATTAAATCTGAGATTTTCTATCATTTTAATCGATGTTATTCGATGACGCTAAAGATGGAAGAGGTCATAATCAATTTTGACTTATATTGTTTGTCGATTTATATGTAACCTATATGGAAAATAATTGAATCCGAAATTTTGACCTATCATTGCTCATTGATGATTAATGAGTATGTGTGAAGTTTTGATCATCATTGTTTGTCAGTCTTGCTTTTAACGCAACTTATGGAAGAGATCAATTGAATCTGAATTTGACCTATTCATTGTTTGTCAAAGTATTACTTAAGTCAGAAAAGAGGTCAATAAAAAATTTTGTATTGTAGAAAGTTTTTAACCTTGGTTTGTTTTTTCCATGAGTACAAAATCATAATTTGTAAATCTATATCTCTTCTCAATGTTGAAATATCGCTCAACTTGACTTGTTTCTTATTAATCATTGATCATTTATATATTAATATCATCTTGAGATATATTGCATAAAATCAAAGAATTTGATGAATCTTTTCTTATTTTAAAGCTTGAAATGCTCCATGATGGTAGTTTTGATCTTGTTAAACTTATTGATACAAGAAAATAATGAGAATTTTTTTAATAAAACTGCTAGAAAATCTTCAGATAAAGTTTACTTTAGCCTTGAAAATCAAATAATACAAGATATTTAAAGAGTGAATAAGAAAATGATTTTACAAAATCTTAAAAGAGGAAAATCAAGGCCTAGTAGAAATCTTCCACTATGTATTTATTTTGAGTACAAGTTTTCCATAAGGATTATAATTGTATATGAAGAGTGACAATAATCAAAATCGAACAACAACCATATAGTAATAATGAAACAAACATGACATGATGAATCGATGGTGATCAAAGATCCAATCTGACTTTCTAGTCGATTCTGAAGCGTTCGATGATAACGATGGTAATCGAATTTGATTCTCCATGGTTAAAATACGAGGATCTTTGGTTTATCCATTATTTGTAAATGATCATAACGCAATTTAAGATGAATTGAATCTTTAATTTGACTCTAACCGAGGTTAATTCAAGATTTAAACCTATATGAAAGAGAATTGAACTAATTTTAATTCGATGTTTATCAGACTTGTAAACGTATGTATGGAAGATGTAAATCAATCGAATTTTGACTTATAGTGTTTTCGTGAATATTTTAATCTGCATGGAAGATGTAATCAATCAAAGAATTTTGACTATCATTGTTTCATGTTACTCGACGTTAACTTGGAAAGAGATCATAATGAATTTTGACATATCATTGTTTTTAGATATTACTTGATGACGTAACAGAAGATTGAATTGAATGCTGAGGATTTGACTATCTTGTTTTCGTTTGACTCATGACGTTAATCATGTGTTGGATTTCAAAGGCTAAAACTTTCACTCTATCATTGATTTTCTAGCACGAACAATAGTAAATGAGTTTACATAAAACACATTCAAATAAATTAATCGAATACAATAAAGTAAATTTTAACATATTGAAATTTTTTCAAATCAAAACTACAATAAATTTACGAATAAATCAAATATAAAATAAATAAACTCTAAAACTAATAGAAAATTAGTTAACATAAAATAAACATGTAAGTCTTACTAAGTCCAAAAAAATCATTGTAGATCTATTTTGTCACATAAAATAGGTCTTGTAACTTGAAGACTTGCGTAAGCTTAAGTGCTTATTAAATTGATTGCCATTGATGGCCGCTTTGACTATAGTGAATCTCATAAAACACATCAAGCAAACTACATGAAATTAACATATCATTGCACAATTCAAAGTCCAAATCCCTTTTATTGTTACTTAAATTGATTAAAATTTCATCTTTACAAATTTGATCGATATTAGAAATTCATAAACCCACCAAATGAATCTAATTGATTAATAATGGATCAATTAATCAAAATTAATTTTAATGTAATTATATTATATAGATGAAGTCACGATGTAAACATGCTAGAAATTTAATCGAGATATTTCATCGAAAATAAAGATCCTAGATGAAATTTCAAGATTTTCTTCTTGTTTTCATATTAATGACTTTTGTCTTTTTATTTTATTCATCAACTAATATATTTCTGTTTTACTGCAAATATTATTTAGATCTGTTACCCTTTATAAAGGGTTTTTAAAACCATATCCGAATAAATATACTACATTTTTATTTGTGGTACATATTATAGAGCATTTAGATATTCAAAAACATTCATCACTAAGAATTTTAAGAAATGCATATTTGGTATATGGAAAAGAAATGGAGAATTCTACAAATTATCCTTTCAAAAAAACAAATTATAGTTGTGGCTTCAATGGTAATACATATTAGAAGACATCATTCACATATTGATCAGAAAGATGAGATGAATTTTATTCATCCAAGGATGAGTATAGTCATTTTAAGGAATGTTCAACAAGTAATATGATGTAAGATGTCAATCCAAGAGAATAATAATAATATTGCACTTATATGCCAAGCAAAATGTATATATTGATTATTTGATAATATATATACATAATTTAGCTTTAAATTGAAAGTAATAACCAAAGAATACTGTAATTGAATGTTTTGATAAATTTTATTTCTTACACAATTAATGGTGGAATTACTACTTATTCAAAGGATCTGGATATTTGATGTATTCATTCAAAATGTCAATTATTGTGTTAGAAAGACTTATTCATTAAAATTTATTCATATGGAATTAACTTGTATATAAATATTTTTTAATTTTGTATATTATTTGCGTGACTTGATGTATGGATCGAGATCACGCTAATACTTTTTTTTTTTTTAGTTTTTTTAATTTTATTTATTATTGGAGGGTTTTTTCTAAACCAAGCAAAAAAAGTATCAATTTGATAAATAAGAAATATTCTTTATGTACTATGTAAAATTCATTCATAGAGCGAGTTTGAAATATATTTGATTCTCATAATATTATAAAAAAACTTCACAATTAATATCTCGTTCTTTTTTTAATAAGTTGTGAGTTAAAATTTTGGTCCATTCAGAAGAGTAAATTTTTTTTCGCTTATTTTTTATTTTTTTGGAAATTAATATTTGCATAAGTTATACATATATTAATTATTTATTCAAGATGAATGATGAATTTATAATAGATTTTAAGAGGTTTAATATGATTATAAAATTATAATTTACCAATTTCATAAAAAAAAATTTTGCATGACAATGATTATATTATTTAAAGTCTGTTTAAATAGTTTATAATTATGAAATTTTAATTTAGAACAAATTTTCAAATAATTATGATATTTAATACACTTTCTACAAACTAATTAAATATTGATATTTATATGTAATAGACATAAATAAATTTAAAATTTGAATCATAATACTTTTAAAATATGTAATCAAAATATATCATATTGTATAGATCATATTTTAGAATTTATGATAAAGAAATTTGCTATTTGAAGATAATAGTATTGTTTGTAATTAATATATATTTATGTTTATTTTGGTAAATTTTGTTTAAACAATAAATGTTTGTTAGATATACTAAACTTTATTCTACCATAAATATATATATATATATATATATATATATAATCTCTAAAATTAATCTGACGCACGAATCTCAAGATTGAAATGCTCGATCTAATCACCGATTTCAGAAGCTTTAAATAACCGACCGGCTCGATGAGACGAACATAGCAACATCAAGCATAGTCCGATCCAATCATCAAGCTATCGGGCATGAAAATGGATCCCCAAATGGTCACCAAATCGACATATTTATAGTATCGAGCCGTCAAGACGAATCCAACGAATCCAAGATCACCCAATTCCGACATCATTAAGGCACCCAGATCATCAAAATACTCCGTCTGATCGAGGGGATCGAACTGGGCCGTCCGATGGGAGTGGTTGGAGTTTTCCACGAATTTACAAGGCCTGCCACTCCCAAAAATCTATAAATAGAGCTTCATTCTCACCTTAGAAGGGACCGAATTGAAAGCTGAGAGCTCGAGAACCACCGACCTCGACGCCGACGATCTATCACCACCAAGCCACCACCGAGTGCTCAAGATCGAGAGCTCGCCAGAGAGATCGCCAGGACTAGAAAAGACCGCCTCCTTTCTCCAAGATCAAGAGGTTGCTCCGTAAGATCCGCTCGCCGCTTTTGGGAAACTTCTCCTCGGAGTTGACCGATATTGTATTTTTCTACACTCTAATATGCCTCAGAACACCTTCTTCTCCAACTAACGAAGCAAGGACCTCATCTTTGAACACATAGTGAAAGTTCTACGATCGGGCAAGGCCCTGGTTTTTTCCCTTAACGGGTTTTCCACGATAACCCCTGTTCATATCCCCGCCGTGTGTTGATAATTTTGGGCTACGAAAGATCTCGATCTACCGGAATAAAATTCTCTAAGACGCACGCATGCTGTGGGAACAACAGCTCCCCATTGCTATATCTCCACTATGGTTGGTAAACGGGTCTCCAACGCCCTCATTCTCGTGATCAAGACGCCAAGTCTCCAACACTTCTACATACATCCTGTGTGAGGGTCCGCGTGCCCCTCTTTGGAAGATCGCTCAAAGGATGGAGGATTCTAACGAAATTCTTCGACTCGCGAGAGGACCGCAAAACGTTCCAACACGCGAAGAGCCACGTTCCGCCCTCAAAGATAATCCATTTTTCTTCCCGAGAATGATTACCCGGAATGCCGGATCAACAAGTAGAGAACCCTTGGCACCACATCCAGATGTCGAACTGATACCGCTTCACTCAAATGACTGGCCAGACGGTGAAACTCCACGCCACCTTATATGATGAACTACGATCGGTGGAAGAGTTCCCGAACAATCAATGATCCATTCTCCGCCGCTTCTTCCAAAACTCGCCCCCGCCCGAGATCATCTCGCAATACCCGATCGACGAGATTCAAGCTTCCCAAAGATGGACCCTTACGATAACAACCGATCCAGAGAAAGCATATCGATCACTTTCGAACGATCATGCACATTCGGCAAAATGACTCGCCTTGTGTCGTATTCCCGACTCTCAAAGGACGCTCGCATTTCTGGTTCTATTCACTCGCTAAGGGGTCCGTCCGATCATTTGGAGAGCTCGCTTTTTTTGTAATGCTTCCTCGGCAACAAGAGAATCATCGTGATTCATCACATCTCGAATCCGCCGTAAGATGGAGAGTCCTCAAAGAATACTTCCGAGGTTCTCCTCAAGTCTCGATACCGTGAGATCCGTAACTTTTGAGGCGTTTCTGAGGACTCCGCCAGATACTTCTATTCATCATTAATGCGGAGACCCATTCTATGCTAACTCCCAATCAATAGAGGCACAAATCTGACGGTTTATCGCTCATCGCAATGCTTGAACCACCAAGCGAAGCGGAAGAAGGTTCCCAAAGATGATGTTCAAACATCTAAAAAAGAAGAGAGAACCTCCCCAAAACCTCCTCCACAATGATGACTCGGAGAGAAAATATGGCTCTCAACACGCCATGAACATCCTACGCTATTCAGAAGAGGATGGCGCGGTGCACACCTTTAAAGCCCTGAATTGGAAATCAAGAGAAATCGCCACTTTCACGCAGGGGCACACCAAGAGTGCCACCAACCTAAGGAGGAGATTGAAAGACTAATACGCCGGGTATCTAGCCGCTTTTATACAAAACCAACCCAAAGAAATGTCGGGGCAACCAGAGGAACCGCCAATGGCCGGAGAGATAGAAATGGAGGCTGTTCGCCAAATATTCATTGCGCCTTCAAGAGCCGTAAGAAGTCTCGGGTTGACCATTCTATCACCTTTGATGATTTAGATCTAGAGGGGCTTCGCATCCCACATCAAGATCCCCTTGTCATCAGTGTAGGGGTCGGTGATCCATGCTTCAATATTAAAAGGATATTGATCGACAATGGGAGTTCGGTTGATGTTCTTTTTTACTCCACTTTCCTCAGCATGGGTATAGAAAGAGAGAAGCTTCAACCCGCGTCGTCCAATCGTGGATTTGATAATCGACCAGATAGTGGAAGGGACATCGCCTTCCCGTAACTCTTGGGAATTTCCGACACGCAACCCACTTGATACAATTTATTGTAGTCAAGTCTGAGTCCGCGTACAATGCAATATTTGGGAGACCTCTCCAGTCTATATTCGGCGCAGTCACATCTGTGTCTCACCTCAAGATGAAATTCCCGACACCAGCTGGCATCGGCGTGGTAAGTGGAATCAACAGATAGCACAAGCGTGCTATATCAAGCAAGCTCACCATTTACGCCAAGAACCTCAACATCGAGAACTGACCTACACGAGGATGCCTCAAAGGGCTTCTCCGCTTGAAGATGTAATTTGTCTTCCTATCTCAGAAGTTGATCCATCGCGAAAGGTGAAGGTGGGATCGTTGCTGTCGCTCGATCAGAAATCAGAATACGTAGATTTTCTGCGTAAAAATCAAGATATCTTTGCCCGAGCGATCCGATATTCGGCATTGACCCGTCATTACGCACTCCCTCAAAGTTGACTCAACCTACAAGCCGATGATACAGAAGAAAAGAACCTTCGCTCAACGATTGCGTGTCATAGAACAAGAAATCACCAAACTTCGGAAGTCAAATTCATTCGAAGTCTACTACCCCACCGGTTGGCTAACGAGTTAGTCAAGGCCAACGGCTCGGAGAATGTGCATCGACTATACCGACCTTAATCGCATGCCCAAAAGATAGCTTCCCTTCCTCATCGACCAACTAGTTGATGCGACATCGTGACATCGATGTCGAAGCTTCATGGATGCCTATTCGCTACAATCAAATCGATGAACAAAATAGATGAGGAAGCAACATCCTTCCAAACGAGCAAGGGACTATACCGCTATCGTCATGCCATTCGACTAAAAAATGCCGGAGCAACATATCAACGCTTTATGAATAAGATCTTCAAGGATCTTATAGGCACAATATGGAGGTGTATGTTGATGATATGTCGGTGAAGAGCTTGGAAACATCACAAGATATTGACCGCAATGTTGCTTTGACATTCTTCGACACTACAAGATGCGGCTCAACCCAAGTAAGTGCATTTTGAGTTTCCTCGAAATTCCTAGGCTTCATGGTCACTCGGATAGAGGCCAACCCCGAAGATAAAAGCACTCAACATGTCACCTCCAAGAACGATCAAGGAAGTCCAACGCTTGACCGGAAGGATTGTAGCTTTATCACGATTCTTGGCCCGCCAGAGATAAGTATCTACCATTCTTCAAAATCTTAAGGGTCGAGAAATGGATTCGTGGAGATGAATGTCGACCGCTTTTGAGCAACTTCAGTCTATTTAGCTTCCCCTATTATCAAAGCCTATCCAAGGAGAGAAGTCGACATCTATCTTGTCGCTTCTTCTCATGCCGTAAGCTCTCGATACGCGAGGAGAATTCATTGCAACGACCATTTATTATGTCAAGAAAATCCTTTCGACCTGAAGGACGCTATCCACTAGATAAGGCATTTCTGGCATTCTCGCACTAAAATTGCGAGCATTTCGTGCCCACACCATCAACGCCTACACTCATCTTCCATTAAGAACTATTCTCGCAAAAGCGATGTATCCGGAAGGTTGATGAAGTGGTCGCCGAGCTTGGAGAGTTTGACATCCATTTTCTTCCACGCCCCGATATAAAGTCACAAGTGCTCCCGACTTGTAGAATGTACCATCCCATCACCACCGAAGCATCATTCATCACCCATGACAAATCAATGGACATTATATGTTGATGGAGCTTCGTGTACTTCGCGGGAGCGTGAATTTTGCTTATCTCCCAAGTAAAATAACTTTAGAGTACTGCTTCACTAAAGTTCCCTACCACCAATAATGTCACGAAAGCACGAGGCCCTCAGAGGTGACTAAGGCTCGCCATTGTGAGGTCCAACTTAGCCATCTACAGACTCTCAGCCAGTGGCCTCACAGTTGAAGGAGACTCCCGCATCCCATTCAAGACTGCCTTTTGGCAAAGTCACTTCTTGCCGTAATCGAGACCCATCGATAACTCATATTCTAAGAGAGAACACGAAAGGTGATGCCCTCCAAGTTAGCCACAACAACGACGGAGATCTTTTCAAGAGAAAATACATGAGGACATCCACTTTCCCAAAGATTCAAGGCCCTTGGGTGATACAATCTGGAGGACCCAAAAGAATCTTCATGGATTGACCATCATGTCCTTTCTTCAAAGCGGGCCTTGCCACAGACCACCGATGCTATCCGCCTCCGACGAGCAATCGAACTTCACCATAATCGGTGACTCTACAAGCGTCCTTCTTAGGACCCTACTTAAAGTGTCTACCACCTTCTGAGGCTAACGCAATGCGAGAGGTTCATTCAGAATTTGTGGTGAACATTTGGGAGGAAAAGCCGCCTCTCAAAATCATGAGGCAAGGTTTTTACTGGCCTACAATGAAGAAGGACGATTGAATTTGTAAAGAAGTGTAACAAGTGTCGCATTCCAATCTCACTCATACACCATCTAGAACTCACCACAATCAGCCGCCTTGCTCAATGGGGATCGATATAATGGGACCCTTTCCCATTGCCACTGGGCAACGAAAATTCATAATCTTGGCCGTCGATTACTTCACAAAGTGGGTGGAAGAACCGCCAAAATCACCAAACAAATGCCAAGCAAACCGAAAATATTATTTGTCGCTTCGCATTCCAAAGAAAAAATCATCACCGATAATGGGACGCAGCTCACGTGAAAGACATTCACATCTTTCGCCAGAGTCGCATATCCGTTAATCCACATACGTATCCCATCCACGCAAATGGGCGTAATCAAGTCACCAATGACAATACTAAAAGGGCTAAAGACACGACCAACCACGCCGCAGGGGCAAAGAACTATCCAATGTTCTTTGCTTACGACTACCGGACCCTACCGGAGAAACGCATAATCTGTGTTTCGAACAAGGTCGTTATTCCCGAATCGGGGTCCCGAGCCCTAGAACCCATAACTTTAATGCCGACAAAGAATATCCCATCTGGATCTCGAAAGAGACCCGACATGTCGACTAATGGCTTCCATCGCCAAAGGATTGCTCGAGGTTTCAACCGGGTAAAGCGACCAATATCGCTGGGGACCTCGCCCCTAAGTCTCACCGCCAGGAAAGGCCCACAAGAACAAACTCTCACGCTTTGGGAAGGCCTATGTGGGTGTCAAAATCGCACGCTCAAGCTTAAGGATAGTATGGGGAAGACTCTCCCACGCACTGAATGCTACAAACCTCCGTACTACCAAAGGATGTATCGCCTTTATTCTAGTGAATGAAAACATTATCATCGTATGTATTGCAATTGTTGTTATCGAATTTATCGATACTGCTTGTCACTTATTGTCCAACCTTGCATCAAGGTGTTTGGATTTATGTTTCTATCTATGTTAAAATTCTCATACTTATTGTGACTTTTCTTGCTTATGCTTGCATTTTAAAACACCACTCAAGAGATACGCAACTATTGTTGTATCTCATTCGGTAAGATCGATCCGTGGAATTTGATCGATCTTCCACATGTTAACATCGCCGAGTAACGCCGATAAACAACCTGATAAGTTGGCAATCCTCTATAGATCTTTCACAACTTTCTCCATAAGTTAACATCATCGAGTAAACGCCCGATACACAACCCGATAGTCAAAAATCCTCAATTTGAGATCTTCTATTAGTTAACATCGCCGAGTAACGCCTGATAAACAACCTTGGATAAGTTGGCAATCCTCTATATCGCCTACAACTTTCTCCATAACAAAGTTAACATCATCGAAAACGCCCATACACAACCGATAGGAGAGGTCCTGGACTTCACCTCTTCCATACTGTGTTAACGCCATCGCTGCAACCCCACAAACAACCGATAGGTCAAAATCCTCAGATTCAATTGATCTTCCTATAGTGTTAACATCAAGTAACGCTCGATAAACAACCTTGGATAAGTTGGCAATCCTCTATGACTACCTACAACTTTCTCCATAACAGTTAACATCATCGAAAACGCCCGATACACAACCTAGATAGATCGAGAGGTTCGAGAGAACCTCTATAAATATATTCCGAAGTTTGTCATCAAGTAACGCCTCGTAATGATCTTAGAATAGATCGAATTACCCTAAAGGGATTCCGATGATCTCTTCTACGCTAATCTTTATCATCGAAAGTACGCTTTCACACAACTCCTAAATATTCACAAATAATTTTTGTATTATTAATACTTTCGCAACATACAAGTACAATCAACCGTAAATAATATACAACACTAAAAAGCTGCAACATAAAGGAACTACAACTACACAGACTTGATGGTCTCATCAGTAGATGATGAAGAACTATCAAGTCATCCTCGTTGTCGCTAGAAGGGTCGGGGGAAGCTAGGCTAGGAGAAAGGACCTCAACACCAGCTCCTAGCTTGCGATACGCAAGCGTGTCCCCTTCAAGAAACCTCGGATGAAGCCTTCATCAACACACTGCCGCTCCAAAGCCTTCACCTCTACATCATACACGCGGGTCTCGCCTCAACGTGATCCTCAGATGATACTCTTGGTCGGCCGTTCTTGAAGTCCTCCACTCCGGATCCGCTCCCGCTTCTACCCGAGATAAGTGCGCCTCTTTCTCCGAAAGACGAGCGCATAACTTCTTTGCCAAGACAAACCTTCTAAAAGATCTTCGATCCTCATGAGCAACCAACCTCTCGCTCTAATTCATCCCGAGTCCGCTTCAACTTCCGACTAAAAAAGAAAGAGAAGTCGCTGAGTCGCCAACTCCCCTACACTCATCAAGTTGATTCTCCAACACGACATCTCTTTTACTTTCTCCACATACCGCTTCTTATATTCACCATGGAGAAACTTGACCTTCACGAACTCAATTCCGTATTCAAAGACAATGTTCATTTTGAAGTCAAGTTCTTGCTTCTTCAGTATCTGAAATAAGAAAAATTACGTTAAGCACCAGGAAATGGGAAATAAAAGATGATGAACGCAAGAAGGATTGTTACCGCTTCTTGATGTCACACCCACGCAGAATGATTCAACACGCCCTCGTGAATGAAGATCCTTGGGGACGACACCAAGGGCCCGATTCTTTTCGGGTATCTGATATCACCATCACCTCTTCGCCTTTTCCTCTTCTCTATTGAGACGGGTCCTTCACGAAGGGAAGCCGAGGACGCTGGGAGATCTACTGAAACCTCTTGTTGGCTTTCTCAACGAATCGCATAAGACCCGGATGAATAGAAAGCCCCACCTCAAACAAAGATTCCTCCCGACAAATTGCTGATATATCAATCTCAAATCAAGATCTTCAATATTCGAATTTCGCCCCAGATATCTTCATCACCAACTAGGGAATGGGTAAATCTCGCCTTTCCCCATTTCTCAAGACCCGCCATTCTTCACAAAAGAATCGCTTGCCCAACTTTGGGAGAATCCTTCGTCCGAGGTCAAGTAGTCACCGCAGTGATACACCATGTGCATCGCAGTAAACTTGCACATCCGCGAGGTAATCAGAGTCAATGTCGCACGCGAAAAGACTATAAGTCCCATCACGATCGCCATTGCCCCGCCAAAACTGGAAATGCAAACCTCGTGATGTCGACAAAATGGCGATCATCTTGGGATGGGGAAACCGCAATCCCGCCGCCAAACTCATCTCGTGGTGAAATAAATACGTGAGATTGGGCTCTATCGACTTCTTCTGACACTTAAGAACCAAATCATTCGAAAATAATATTTTTCCAAGCACGATCAATGTGTCTCCCGTGATCGACGACTCCCAAACCTTCGGGCCTCCCATTTTAGGGTTCCTCGCCGTCAGCCTGCTACAAGGGTCTGACGGTCTCTTTCAAAAGATTCTCACCCATCTACAAACTCCCACCTATGCACTCGCTTGATGAGGAGGTAAAATTGATCCAAGAAGAGTGCCCAAACTCCCACCGTGGGAGGGCTATGCACTCTAGGAGGAAAGGTGGATCCAAAGAGTGCCCAAACTCCCACCAGGGGGAGGGCTATGCACTCTAAGAGGAGGAGAGGTGGATCCAAAAAAGAGTGCCCAAACTCCCACCAGGGGGAGGGCTATGCACTCTAAGAGAGGAAAGGTGGATCCAAAAGAGTGCCCAAACTCCCACTGGGGAGGCTATGCACTCTAAGAGGAGGAGAGGGATCCAAAAGAGTGCCCAAACTCCCACGGGGAGGGCTATGCACTCTAAGAGGAGAAGAGGAGATGAGAAAGGTGTGCCCCTTAGCCCTGTGGGGTTTTATAGACCTCTAGGGGCAAAAGAAAACCTAAAACCTCAAACCGCCAAACCACATTCGGCTCGGGCTACCTACTCATGCTGCCATGTTCATGGCGAATCGCTGATCCATCGGCAGACTTCAGCTCGCTAACCGCTGGCGGCCGAACCACTGTCATAACCGCATGTCCGAACCGCCATTCGGGTCATGGCCATCAGAATCACTGCCGCGACTGGTCATCGAATCGCCGTCATGCCGTTCCCGCCGGCCAAACCGCTTCTCGGTTTCACTGCTCGGCCGCTCAATTCGCCATCGCCGATTCAGCCCGTTTCGCTCATTCTCTCCACGTTGGCTGACTCAACGCATTGATGGCCTGCTGGCGGATGCATGCTGCTACAAGGCTACTGGCTAAGCGACGACGCCATGGCGCCCACGGGCACCTCGCTCAAGCTCGCTTCCCGACGATCCAGAATCTCAAATCTCGCACAGATACTTACACATATTTGCTCGCATCGCTTCCATAGTTATAATATCAGGGATGATGCTCTTTCAAAATGCGCTTGATGGACTCTCAAATTTCATTGGAAAATTTGCTATTTTATTGATATATATTTTTGATCGAGATAATGTCACCCAAAAATAGCAATCGATACGCCTCTAAAAATTAATCGATCAAGCACGAATCTCAAGGCATTTTCAAATGCTTCGATCTAATCACCGATTTCAGAAACTTACAAAGACTGCCTCGAGACGAACATAAAGAATATCATAGTCGATCCGAACTCAATCGACTATGCTATCGTACGAAAATGGATCCCGATCCGCCAAATGGTCACCAAACCGACATATTTATAGTCGATCGAGCGCTCGCCAAGACGAATCCAACGAATCCAAGATCACCCACTACATCATTAGGTACCTGATCATTAAAATACACCGCTCGATCGGGATCGTGACCGCCGTCATGAGTGGGGAGTTTTCACGAATTTACAAGGCTCGCCACTCCCAAAACTATAATAGAGCCTCATTCTCACCTTAGAGGGGAGGAATCGATTTGAAGTCAGAGAGCTCGAGAACCACTGGCCGACCTCGACGCATCTATCCACCGCACCACCGCATGTCAAGATCGAGAGTCGCCTTTGAGATCGCCAGGACTAGAAAAGACCGCCGCTCTTTCTCCTAAGATCAAGATGTTGCTCCGTAAGATCCGCTCGCTTTTGGGAAACTTCTCCCTGGGTGAGTTGACCGATATCAGATTTTTTTCTACACTCTAATATTGTTTCCACCAGAACACCTTCTTCTCCAACTAACGGTAAGCGGACTGATCTTTGAACACATAGTGAAAGTTCTAGACGGCAAGGCCCCGTGGTTTTTTCCTTAAGTTTTCCAATGATAACCCCTGTTCATATCCCCGCTTGTGTGTTGATAATTTTGCTGAATAAGATCTCGCATCTACCTAATAAAATTCTCAAGACGAAATATATATATATATATATATATATATATATATATATATATATAGTAAACGAAAAAATAAATATGCTAGAAGACATTGGGGTTCATATATTAATTTAAAAAAAATTTGAAGAAAAAAAAATTAATTTGAGATTGATTAAAATTTTTTTTCGTCAATATATTATTACGATGCATATATTTTGAATAGCTTAAACATCTCAAATTCTAATTTATTTTAGGAATATTTCATAAAGAGATTAAGGATATTTTTGTTATTTCTAACTATAATATGAATCTGGTTCAATCTAAATTTTAAAAAGCTCTTTTTATTTAAATAGTTAATCACAATTTCTCAATAAGTACTTTTAAATAAAATTTTTAAGAAATTTATAAACTTAGACAAACGAAGCCTAAATACATTAGCTTGCCCTAATACCCGAGCTCTACCTCTTACACAACATTTTCGCTTTTTCGAGCCCTTCTCTCGTTTCGTTCGGTTCCCACCGCACCCCCGCGCGCGCGCTCTCTCTCTCTCTCTCTCTCTCTCGTGTTGTCCCTCTCGAGTAGCCGAGCAATCGAGCAGGCACTTTGCTCGTTCCGTCCATCCATCCCAGTTGACCGAGCAGACCACCTCTCCACCTATCTCTCTCTCTCTGTCTGTTTCTCCAGCGAACAGAACGAGACCTTGCTCGTCCCGTCCACCCTAGCCAAGCAACCTAGCCGAACTTCCCTCATATTCAAATCAAATTTTCAGGTTGTCTTTATCCAACCCTAAGCGTATTTTTGTGCTATGGATTGATGGATCCCTCTTTTACTGCTTAAGATGAGATTAAGGATTTAGATTTAAAGCTTGAGACAATGTATGGCTCAATGCTTCATATTGTTTGCAAGTATTTGTATATTTTTGTGCTTTTATTATTATTATTATTATTTTTTGTGCTATGACTCGATGAATCCCTCTTTTACATGCTTAAGATGAGATTAGGGATTTGAATTTGCAGTTTGAGATAATGCATGGCTCAAGCTTCGTGCTGCATGCAAACATTTGTTTATTTCGTGTTTTGGGCTTCTCTTGAATGGAATGGCTTGATAAATCCCTCTTTTATATGCTATATGAATGGATTAGGGATAATAATGAGGAACTTGATGCGTTGCATGGCTCAAATCTAATTTTGTTATCAAGCATTCACTCATATTATGTTGTTTTGCCTTTATTTGAGTCATGGAGTAGGGTCAAGATGAAAAAAAAAATCAGATTGATGGTTCGTCTCTTCGCATTATTTAATAATGTCTAACTTGATTTCACTTAAATCTTGCTGCCATATAAGTGATTGTTTAGCTAAATCTGAAATTTCAGACCTACGTGTTATTAAATTTAATGTAAATGCTTGCTTTATGTGAGGGTGAATTCCGTTCATTTGTCTTATGAGAAGGAAGAGACTAAAGAAGATGGATTCAGGTTTTGGTTTTATGCTTGTTCTTTTCACTACGATTACTTTCAAATTGGTGGCCTTTAAAATAAAAATGAGATATGAAATTGCATATATGTGGAACCTAAGATTGTTGGGTTTGATTTGCAAGTTTCTAATAGATTTTCAATGATTAGAAGTTGTAGTTTTTGTTGCTTTAAGCTAAGGTTGGGGTAGACTTTACATAAAGTATGTTATAATCTTGTTATTAAGCAATCCCTAAGGATTGAATCAATTTAAAATGAAAATGGAGCATAACATAAAACTCACATAAGTTTAAGTTTACATTTTATTATTAATGGTTAGCATTGACATTGAATTGCATATGACTTTTGTCCTATGTGTTGCTTCTAAATTATCATCATATTGCATGAAATGAGATTTAACTTGTTCTTTTATGAAAGCCAAAGTCGCATTGCCTCATGGTAGTTAGTTTTGGATCTTACCAAATGGTGAACTCAGATCCAAATGGTGAACTCATCATTATGCTAAGGTGAAGTTGGTAGTAATAAAAATCATGAAATATGCAAGTCATTATTTTTGATTTTTTGATAGGAAAGTGAAGCAACAAGACTTGAATCCCTTTATGATTTAATATGGCTATCTTTGTTACTCTATGTGATGCGAGGTGATTCAAATCTCATTCAGTTTTTTATATCAAATCAAATTCTTCTTTATGACAAATAATATGACAGTTTCAATCTTTAAATTTTTTTTCTTGCATTCCTCTTATTGTTAGGAATTGAAATTTACTTGTGTATGACCATTAAATCATGTCATTGTTAATTCTTGAGAAAGATGTTGTCATTTGCCATGTAAAGTTGTCATGCGATGTTTTACTTAATCAACATTTGCCTAAATTCTATGGCCATTGTGGCATTAAAGCAAAATAACAAGTGCATGTGGTTTAACATTGATCTAAAAGTCCTCATTTCTATGAATTCTTTGTTTCATCTTTTAATTTTGTTATTGCTGAATCACTTTCACAAGTTGTCTCCATTATGATATTAATGTAAGTTAAGGGTTGATTCTAACATCTTAGTTTTGGAATTTCATTGTGATTGATGAGAATATATTTAACTTTAGCCACTCAACACTTCCTTTTGTTGATTAAGTTAAAATGAGAGGAATGATAGATGTTATTCAAGAACTTATGAATTTTGAGAGTTTCTATTTTATTGTCCACAAATAATCATAGGACAAGATCACCCAAGTCTTATTATTGAATACCTGCTCTCATCTTTATGCTATCATAAGATGAACTTGTAATGAAATTCTAGATTTTGTGATGTTCAAACATTGCTACTCTCTAATGTTTAATATGACATCTAATCTTTCATCGATTTAGAAGTAAGTGAAAGGAAGGCAAAAGTGTTCCATGGTCTCTTTACTCTTCTTTTGGTTCTTTCATATCTTTGAATGAAATGAAGTTTGCTTATACCTTATTATCAATTATATCATTTCACTTATTTGGCTAGAGATGAGCAAAAGAGAGTGGAATTTCAGTTCTACTTCATTTGAGCATAACTCTTGTTTATCATCTTTACTCTTAACACTTCTTTAAGCTTATATTAGCTGAGAAGGAGATGCAATTTCAGATTTATAAGATTTCTATCTTTGTAGAGTTTAAAATTTCTTTCTTTTCATTATTATGAAGTTGAAATTTAGCTATATTTGGCCATCAAATTTTCATTTCATTTGCTGATTTTTGAGAAAGATGTTGCCATGTGCTATGTAAAGTCGCTATTTGATGTTTTATTCAATTAAATCTTGCCTAGATGTAATTGCTAATGATAATTATAAGATAGGTGTAAAGTGCAATGTCTTTTTTATTTATTTGATAGTAAATGACGAAGATACATGCTTATGTTTTGACATCTAATTGCTATCTTATTTGTTAAATTTGAGAAAAGTGTTTCATTTCTCATGCTAAAAAAAGAGAGAAGAAATGATAAAAGGAAGATAGACTTTTCCATCCATGTGATTGAAAGCTGTAGAAATTTTATTGGATGTTTCAAAGGTAAAGTTCTGATGATCATTATGCCATATGCAAATGTAAGTTTAAAAAAATGTAATGTAAGCATATTGTTCAATGTAAAGAATTTATCAGATAAATACTTGTACACGTTCCAACGTGATAAAGAAATGTGCTTCAAATTAAGTATTTATGCGTATTGTTCTAATGCGAAAATGAAATGCTATGCCATACATATAAAATTTGAAGAGCCATGCACGCCTTTCTTGGCATGGTGAATAAATAATATTTGACCCTGTCTAATTACATATTATGCGCCTTTCTATGAATGATCTCAAAAGAAAACCATGAATTTATGAATCTAGATTCAAATTTTTATAAATTAAGCTTCTAATTTAACATGATTTGCTCCAAGTATTTAAATTTTTATGAGACGCATATTTTTGACACCATGTAATTTACAAGTGAGGTATACATGGGTAATGTATTATCTCGAAAGATATGACATCACTTCAATAGATCTAATCACTTAAAAGGAAGCATTTATAGTCTTCAATATATTAGAATTTTTTCGCTTTGAATGAATAAAGTATGATTTATATTAAAGAAGTTCGAGTTTATGGAGGCAATCCATAAAATTACATCATAAGAAAGGTGAATAATTTAAGAATACTCTCGATTAAAATAGACAATTAGAGTCTAAATATTTCAAGGGTAGACTAACAAAGGATTGACTACATTTGGAAAATCAACCAGGATAGATCAAATGGAGAGATTTATTTTTGGAAGCTAAAGGAGATAAGTAGGGAATACTTATGATACTAGAAAGCCCAGTGAGTATTCTAATTTATCCTATAGTTGAGCTTTATATGTTTGAAAGTAAGGATATTTATTTGTTAGAGTTGAATTTTATTTGAATTAGACTTAGAATCAATCAACACCATAAAAGCAATTTGAGGATTTATGTTATATAAAGAAGGAAATAAGAACCTCGGATCCAATCTAAGGAGCTTTAGCATAAGCTAAAGCACTAATCTAAATCTAAGTGACAGTAAATGGTTCACCTCGTAGAGGATAAACCGTCATCGGCTACAAATGAGTGAAACTTCTACAATTTTAAAACCATGTAGATATGAAATTACAAAATATTCTTATTATTCATTTAGAAAGTGACAAGTCTTTAATTCCACTCAAGAATGTATAATGAGAATAATGACTTAATTTAATGAATTTTTTTTAAATTTTATTCCAATTTTGACACTTCATTTTGGAAAGGCTTTAGGATTTTATGCCTATATGCATGATGAAATAAGATTGTTGGCTAAATCAAGAGAAATGGTTTTCCACCACAAGATGCCCTCACAAGTTAAGCATTTCCTATGGGGGATGAAAATCTCCTATTTTAATAGACATGTTGACCTCCATATATATCGTCATAAGTCATGACTACAAGATTGACTCTAAGGACATCAAATCGCTTAAAATACAAGATGTCATCGAAAATGGTCGAAAATCATCGATAATACTTCACCATGTCTTAATGTGAAATTGATAATCTAAATATGATAATCTAAAGATCCGCAATTGATCAAGCTATTAATGCATCGACACGCATATCTCGGAAGAGAATATAATGTAAAACCTTCGTGAAATTGATCAGCAATTTAAACATCAAAATTATCAAATGAGGTTGTTCACGCTTAATTCGAACCGAAATGTCGAATGATTTGAACATCGCAAATCAAATACACCACGCCAAAAATTAGCCCAAAACCCACGATCGAGAACGACTTCGCCCATTGCATTTTAATGCAAATGGTCGAATATAAATATAATAATCTGATGATCAACCACCAAACGATCGAAGACAACGCGAGCATTACATATGAGTAATCGACGTAAACTATGGCATTCGCTCAAATTGATTGCGCCATTATGAAACATCAAAATATAAAAGTCAGCTAATTCAAAAGCTAAAAAAATCAAAAATGAGGAATGTATATTTTGAGAAATTGACTCATCGTCAATTTCAACCAAACGATCTATAAAAATGGCCGCTACATTTGGAATATTGAAATAAATTATGTATATATATATATATATATATATATATATATATATATATATATATATATATATATATATATATATTGATTATCTAATCGTGTAGATAAAATTCACATTAAAATTACTAAATTTAAAATCAATTTAAATCCTTAAATCTAACCTAAATCCTATTCTATTCCTATTCACCAAACCTTAGTAATCTTTCAAGAACTCTTCACGAAAACGCGTATCCAAGGCTAAATCAACGATCTGATTCTCTTCAACGCAATTTCAATGCACGTAAGCTCCCCTCCCATTAGGCATATTCCCATTCAACGACAAGTTCCTCCTTCTCAGGGGAATTCGAAAGAGCCTTCCCTTCCACGATTTCCCTCATCAAAAAATCGCAAGCTTCTTCCTATCTCTCTCCAATATTTTCTCCTCCTTACACCAAATCGAAAAAGGTGAGCTTCCCTTCCTCTTCTTCTTTCTTCTTCTTCTTCTTCCTCCTTCTTTTTCTATTCCTCAAATCTGATTCTTCTCCTTTATCTTCTTCAAGAAATCGAAAATCCTTCCCACTTCCCTCACTTTCCCAAAGCCAAAGATCCCAATTTCCCAAAATCGAAAATCCTCATTTTTCCCAATCACTTGTTACAGAATAGAAGAACACCCATTAGAGATTACATCGCTCTTTCCACCACCCTTTTCAATTTCGTTTTACCGCAACCAGAGAGGAACACCATCATTAGGCGGGCTCCTCTACTGATTTATGACATTATCCATTTCTACCTCTTTCGACTTTTCCTTCATCAGAATCGGAGAGGAACATCACATTAGTCTTTTGGATTCAATCGCCAATTCGCCTCTTTCTTAACATTGCAGCAAAGAAGAAATGTAACACGTGGGATCAATGTGATGTGGATATATGCTTGTATTTTTTGGGCTTATGCCTATAGGGTGTGATGAGATGAAAAATTTAGTGTCAAGACCCCACTTGCTACTCATTGCAGATCATGTGCCAACATCCGTAGATGCCGCTAATAAATATTATCAAAATTTTGCCAAAATCTTGTGACTTAAAAAAAAAAAAAAGAAAAATCAAAGAATCGGCTTAAGAATGTCAAGTAAGGAAACTTAAAATTAAAATTCAAATTAAAAACTCCAAATAAAAAAAAGGGAGAGGGAAAATAATATACAACAAACACAAAAGTTTAAAAGAGAGAGAGAGATGAAAAGTACTTATAAAATCTATCTAAGTAGAGTTGAATTAACCCTTCTCTTTCAAATATTCAAACTCTTCAAATAAATGGAATGAAATGTAAGACCCCTCTTGGCCTTTATAGAAATTAGGGGTAGAAGGACTCACTTTCAAAAGGGAGAATGAATTTAGAAGAGTTTGAATAAGTCTCACGTGCATCATAGCATAAATTTCAATGCAAGCACTTAAAAATTTTGGTATTTAAAGTTTTGGTTATAATATTTAAATTGAAAGCAAACATTTACGTGATAGAATTCTGTGGAGTTGAAGGTTGAATTGAAAAGAGAAAGATCATCTCTATTCATAATATGGGTTGATCTATTTGTAAGCTTGAAATATCTAAGGATGTTTTTATAAAAAAAAAACAAAAACAAAAACTCATAATCTTATCTGTGAAAATAAGAAAAAAAGTCAAATGTGGAACCTTCAAAAAGAGGAGAAATCAACTTAAATATTACACTCTATTGATTCATAGAAGTAACTCCGAGAGGTAAATCTTCATTTAAAATAACAAATTAAACTGTCTTTTTGAATTTATCGCTTCAAAACACGAAACGCCATTGAATCTGTAATTTTTTGTATAAGCAGATAGAAGACAATACTAAATCAAATTTTATAAAAATCATAGGGCTTCCTTTTATCAAAAATAAAAGAAATTTCATTCCAATTATGATTTTTAATATTAGTGATTTCATTAATTAGATGAAAATATCTAAGCTATAAATACTTGCATGTGTTTGAATATAGTGATTTAAAGTGTAAATTTTAATGTCTGAAAAGGCTGCACGGGCTAAATTGGAATCAATTAAATATTAATCTGAAAAATCTAATAAAATATTAGATCAATTTATAACATCTTCCACGCCACCGGATATGTAATTTTTTGTATAAGCAGATAGAAGGCGATGCTAAATCAAATTTTATAAAAATCATAAGGCTTCCTTCAATCAAAAATAAAATAAATTTCATTCTAATTATGATTTTTAATGTCAGTGATTTTATTAATTAGATAAATTATCTAAGTTATAAATATACATGGATATACATGTAGATTTAAAGTGTAAATTTTAATATGCCAAAATAAAGCTAAATTAGAATTAATTAAATATTAATATGAAAAATCTAATAAGATATTAGATCAATTTATAACGCTTTTGTCACTGGATGTAATTTTGTGTTCAGGCGATATTAAATCAAATTTAACAAAATCATGTCTTCAATAAAAAATAAAATAACTTTTATTCTAATTATTATTTTTAATATCGTGATTTTATTAATTAGATAAATTATATGTTATAAATACTATGTGTTGGATTTAAAGATAAATTTTAATATCTAAAAAGGTTGCATATGCTAAATTGGAATCAATTAAATATTAATCTGAAAAATCTAATAAGATATTAGATCAATTTATAACGTCTTCTACGCCACCGGATTCACAACACTTTGTACAAACGAACAAAAAGTGTTAATTAAGATTCTTAAATACACCGCATGGGCCCCGACACAATGTTTAAATTCAGTTAGAACGCTGGGGCTTTAGTCTTAGATTAGTGTTAACAAAGCCTAAAATTATTAATTTCAACTAAATATGGTAGTTTAATTTATGATGTAGATCTCGATCCTTTGTTAGAGCTAAATAGAGTTGACATGATCTAAAGTTTTCATATATATTCGATTAATCAAGTAATTATCCCGATGATGGCTGTGTTGAATGGTGATTTCAATCGGAGGGGATATTTTCATCAAAATATGATTATATTTTCAAATCAAATTAACTCAAATTAAATATCAATTTTAAAAATATTTAAATGAAATTCAATCATTAAAAGCTTAAAGCAAAACTCAATATATCCACATTTCATAATTATTTATGGGTGGTGACAAATTAAGAAAATTCTAGTTTATAAAGGAACCAAATCGTGTTATTATCACTCTCAACCAATTTACGTTAGTAGGACCTGTTCTAACCGCATGACTTACCATGGTCTCTAGAATGCACTTAGAGTTCTCGACGGGTCTTGAAGGTTCCATTATATTATGATCACGATCGTGATGCTTTCCTTGACTCCCTTGAGTTGTGAATCATAGTATGATAGAAACAACCTCTGGTTAAGATAGCTTAAGAGTATCTCCTGACAAACATCATCCCATATCTACAAGGATTTCTTGGATGACGTAACCCATGTATTGTTGAGATCCTTCATTATTGGGTCGATGCCTCTCCGACTAAGTATATTAGGACCACGACAACATGACGACGGAAATCATGAGATCTAGACGGCATGCTATCATTCCCCAACCATCGGTTTAAGTTGAAATGATGAATTTTATAATCTAAATTCTAAAACTCCATATGCTGCTATTATAATGCTACGCATGTTTACTAACGACTAGTCTTAATCGAAAGTTCTCTCACTTATTGAGTGATAATTAACTATGGCTTATATAAAACTCGAACTATCTAAAGTCCTCACCAAATGAAGACGAAATCTCTGGGTAGTGTCTTATCTATTATTCCATCTATTTTCTTAAAATTACACCGACACTTTAAATCATACTCTCTTCAATTCAATATTTGTCGACAGGTTGGTGGCGAATTTTTGAAGCCCATAGGACAATATGATATGCATGTTGTGAAACATCCAACCATTTGATTAAGAGGTTGTTAAATCTTTTAATTATTTTATTTAATGCTTAAGTTTTATGGTGAGGTTATGAATTATTTAAAATTTTAGTTATAAGTTATAGTTGGGTAACTTTTTTTTTTTTTTTTTTTTTTTGAAGAGCTTAATCTCATCCAGAACACACATTAAAGCATCAACCATAATAAACTATGAAAAATATATTATTTCTAAGGCACAAGCTAAATATAACATCAAACATTTTTATAACTATCATAAAAGAATAACAGGTCGATGCGATCACATTCCTTCATTCCTTCTTCCTTCATTCCTCATGTTTTCATTTCTTTTCTCATTGCTTCTTTGATTTGGAAGGTTTCAAGGCATCACATGGCACTTCAGGACAAAGCCTTCTAGTTAATGCTCATCCTAAACCTTCATAACACTAATCTTAATTCATAATACAAAATTATATTAAAAGTAGGAAAAGTAAGTCTAACTATATCTACAAAATAAGTTTTAACTAAATATACATATAACCCAAACAATTATATTTATAATTTGGACTTAGCATCCTGCATATGGGTAACCAAGCCACCTGTCCTAGCTTGGATTATGCTTAAGGGTTTAAGCAACTATAAAGAGAGCATTCATATTTATTTTTAAGCACCTCCTTAAGCATAATCTCATGCAGAAAAATATGATTAGGCTAATATCGATCAAATATCTAGTCTACGAAATATATATATCCTAACATCCAGTCTAAAATAATACATAATGAAATAAAATATACATCATATCATGCACTGTCCTAACATAAAGCTAGAAGTGGTGACTTAATTTTTAATGTGTGTGTTTAAATTTCTGAGGTATGTCTCGCTAGGTATTAGAGTTGCAGTTTTCTAAATGTTGAAAGATTTAATTTAACATGAAGGGTTGATTTCACTTGAAGTTATTTAATTGATTTGAGAATTTTAATTTGTATTTTTTATTTCATTTAATTACATTTAGCAATTAAGTGTTGTAAAGAGAAGAAAGAGGATTGCCCTCTTTTATCCTTATCTTAAGCCACTTTCTAAAACATATTAATTTGATTTAGTTCTCTTTAGTGAATGACTTATTAAATGATTTAATTAATCTTAAGTTTAGGTTCATTCTAAATAATTATATTCAATGTGAAAGACATCTTAAGATTAATCTAATTGAATTACCATCACATGGCACATGTTAAATCATTATTTTTCACCATATGTAAAATGCATATGATTTAATCCTAAATGTATCTATACATGCAACATATTTTAACATGCTTAAATGATGAATGTATTTGTATGTGAAGTTTATATCATTTTGTGTGATTGAATTATTTAATCATATTAGTTTAAAGCTCTATTTAAATTCTTATATAAAAATACATAGGAATAAAATTAAATAGGTATGTGTCATTGTTAACCAGGAAAGTGGGGTAATTAAATGATCATCTTGGGGCTAATTAAAGCCTCGTATTCTCGGGATGTTCAAATTATATACCCATTTGTATTCAAACATATGTAAAATTGACATGAATATAAGAAAGTAAGCTTCAAACTTCATGATTAATTAATTCAATGACTAAACAATTATGGATGCATGTGTTTTTGATAAATGAAAAGGGATTCTAATTCCATGCTTAAATACACACATACATGTATAAGAGACATAAGCTAGTACATATTATTGCTAACCAGGGAAGTGAGATAATCAAATGGCTTTTGGCTTAAAGTATATTCTGGGATATCCTAAATATTTGCTTTTTTCAAATACATATGGATGTATACATAAATAAAAAAAGAAAAATCATGCACATGTTATATTTTTATTTGATTGAAATATTTATGCATATGGAGTAAAGTCTAATTCAAGTTCTAATATAGGAACACATGTAAGTGAAATCAAATAAGTACGTGCTATTATTAACTAGGGAAGTGAGGTAATCAAATGACCCATTAACTAAAAGTATGTGTTCTAGGATGATTATATATATTAACATTCATGTAAAACTACATATGAATTTTGAAAGTTTTAGTTTATATACTTAAGATATAATCACATACATCTCATATGTATTTATAACTATCACAACATATGTTATTTTTATTTGTCTTTTGAAAAACATTTAGATTTAATAGTGATAATAATTACATATTAAATTAAATTAACACATGTAAGCTTAACATAAATGAAATTTCATTTGATTTAATTAATTTTGAAAAGAGATGGATGCATGGTTTCAAATGACACACAATATTTAACATGATTGAAAATGAATAAATAAACATAAGCATATGATTTTATTCAATCAAATTAATTCCTAAGGACAATCATATAAAAAATATTTAAAAATAAATCAAAGTTCTTTATGTATCATTTTAATTTTCATATTCAATTTGACTTAAGGAATGGTAGAAGAAGTTTGCTAATTCTAACCCATCCCCATATTTGTAAGTTAATTTGGTTTAATAAAATGTGATTTTGTTGATTTTATGGATTAATTAGGTTATGATATGTATTAAGTCCATTAATTAATCCTTACCTATGTTACTTTAACATAATTATACAAATAATTATGAGCTAACATGATATGCAAATGAATTGAAAAATAAATTAGCAATGGTCCTAGGAAATGAAAGGGTCTAATGCAATTAGCTCATAATTAATGATTAATTAAATTAAGAAATTTAATTAAGTATTCTTATAGTTTTCCCACACATGGATTAACCATAATTTTTTTAAATGTCTTTAGGTTATTACACCCCTAAAGATCCACCCTTCAATTAATTAAGAAAGATCTGATGTGATTTAACTTTCAATTTATTTAATTAAGTAATTAATTAACTAATTAATCCTTAATTAATTTTTTTTGAAAAGTGAAAGGAGTTTAGGGAAAGGAATTAGGAAAGAGGTTCCAACTAAATTCCATAAGCCTCCTCACTGTTAGATATTGATTAATTAATCAATTAAATATTGATCATATGCTTAATTAACCCTTAATTAAGTTAAGAAGGTAATTAGGCATAATCAACTAATTTTTCTTATTAATTAATCAATAAATTCCAAGAAAATTAGGGAGGCAGAGGTCATCCCCTTAAACAATTTTAAGAAATTTAAGATTAATTAATTAATTAATTAGGGAGTAATTAGACTAATTACTTTTTTAATTAAACTCTAAGTAGATTTCTCTCTGAAATACCTTTAAAATAATTATTTATTTATATTTTTTCGAATTTTTTTATGATTTATTATGATTTTATAAAGTTTAAGCCTTTAATTCTAATTAATTAACTTTAATTAATCTTAATCATCGGCATACGTGGCTGACGCGACACTTTTCATGTGGTTCCACGAGATTTGTGTATTTAAGTTGTCACCATCAATCTAGTGTAGTGGGGCGTGCTTTTTTGATCTCATTCGATCAGATCTGATCGATATCCATGGTTAATAGCGATTAAGTAGGATCTACGAATCCAAACCGCTTGTTTATTGATCACGGAATGGACACATGATCTATTTCCCCGCCATGCTCATGCGTCACTTTACGAGCTGGATTCACCCAAATTGATCCACACCCGTGAAGGATCTAAGAAGATCCAACGGCTATGATACGCGCACATGCACATTCTCTTTGAAAAGCTCCAAAAAATTTGAAGGAAGCTCGGCTTTAATGGTATTACCTCATCGGAGCTAAGACTGGCGGCTCGCACGCTTGAAGAAGCTTCGTCTGGTTGAGACGATGCTCTGTTGAGCTGCAATTGAGTTGATTCCAAGTGGTTCGCTCGGAAGACCAAGATCCATCCTTTGGAGGCTCGGTCTTGATTGAAGTGGCACCTCCGGTTGGCTGAGCTCGGGGGAAGATTCGTTTGGGTGCGAGGGATGGTGTGTGCAAGAGGAATTTAGTTTTGATTGAGAGATGAGGAAGTTGGGATGAGGAGAAGGCACTGTTTTGGATTTTGGAAAGAAATCCCTTGGGAATGCTTGGGAGCTTGCTAGGGGACTCAAAATTGTTGTAGGAAGCTTTTACCAATTGAATGTGTGAGTTTCCCATGCAAATTGAGGGGGTATATCTCCTGATTTCTTATGATGGACGGACGGGATTATCTCCCATTTTGGTTGCCCGAGCTGAGTTACCCTCATCACCTCTACGTGGCACGACTTGAGTGGAGGAAGGCTTGAAAGGTGGCTCAAGGCATAAGTGGAGTGGCTTGTATCCAATGGATTCTCAGCTTGTGAGGGAGGTGAGTTAACTCACCTCTCTTTGGGCCATGGTAAGCCTAGCTCACTTAGGGTGGGCTAGTTGGCTAGGTCAGACCCCAAAATGGGGTGTTTGATGGCTGCCAAGGGTGATAAGAGAGTGAACTTTGCTGTTTTGGGGAGAATCCTATGTGAGGTGGCATATCCAAGAGAGATCACATTAGGTTTGATTCCAATTGAGTTTGGGCTGACCCAAGGTGGGTTTGGGTCAGGTTTGGTTGGTGTTGACCTCATTTTTAAGATGAGCTCTCAACCTCTCCATCTTAAACATGAGGTTCCTCTTAGACATTAAGAGTTTCCTTAATCTTAAGACACAGTGATTAGGTATTCAACCACCTTAGAAGAGTTAGCAATAGGAATAGATCATGCCTTAGAGGTGTTAGAAAAATTTGCTTACCTTATAGCTTGAATCAAATTCTCATTTTCTTCTTTCAAGTCAAATTTCAAAACTCCAAATTCAAAACCAAAATCAAATCAACTTCAATTCCAAATTCAAAACTCAAATCAATTCCAACTTAATTGATTTTCTTAAATCTTAAATTAATTTCAATGGATTTTCTTAAATCATGAATCAATTTCAAATGATTGAAACCCATGATTGAAATCCATGATTAAATTCCAAATCCTAAAAATCTTTCCTAAGCCCTTTGATTCCATCTTATGGACAGCTCAAATCAAATTTAAAATATTCTCATAACCCATTTATATTCTCATTTATATTCACAAATATAAATAAAATATAAATTCAAATATCGAAAATCAATTCAAAACTCAAATCCAAATTCAACCAAAATTCAACATAAGCCTTTTAAGTAAATTCTTGAACTTAGCCAAATTAGTCTCAAATAAATTCAAACCCTTGATTTTTTTTTTTCATGATTCAATCAATCATTCAATCATGAATCCAAATATAAATATAAACTTCAATCATCAAATCAAAATTAAATTCAAAAATCAAACCCAAATCAAACTCATCTTCACCCTTTGAATTTGAAATTGTCAAATGAATCAAAACCCATTTGACTCCAAATCACTTGTAAATAGATTTATATTTCAATCATAAGTTCATATGCGAGAACTTGATTTAAGCCTTGATCAAGTCAATTGATCAATTTAGGCTCACTTGACCCAAAGTGACATACAATATTATTTTTGAGCCAAATTTTAATCCTACCAAAATTGGATTGAACTAAGCTTATCTAAGTCTAATATTGTGAGCAATAATCATCATAAGGTGATCAATGATTCAAATTAGGTCAAACTAAGTCAAGCTTAAGGGTTGTCCAAGTCAACACTTAGCCAAAATGAAACCTAAACTAGCCAAAATTTATCATAGACCAAATTGATTGAAATCATTGATTAAAACTAATTCATGATCAATGTTTGAACTTGACCAAGTCATCAGTTGAGCCTAACCTAGCCCAATTGGTCACTTGACCCAAGTTGACTCAACTTGACCTATAAATTTAAAATGTGTTAAATCTTGATCTAAGCCAAATTGATTGTAATTAATGAGTCAAGTTCATTCTAAATCATTTGTTGAACTTGACCAAAGCCTCAATTGGCCAACTAAGCCCAACCTAGCCCAATTGATTATGAATTCAACTTGACCTAAAAGGTTAAATCAAGCCAAAATCAAACCAAACTAAAATTGATTGAAACTAAAGCTTGCAAAATATTTTAAATGACTAATGAAACCTAAACCAACCTATGACCCAACTAACCTAATTAGCTCAAATGGGTCAAATTGGTCAACTTGACCCATTTGACCTAAATGAATTCAATGAACCAAAATTAAATCTAAACCAAATCGAAAATCAATGATAAAATATTTCAAATAATTATGAAATTTGGACCTTGGTTTGATTAATTTGTCAAAGTTGAATTGATTTGACTCAATTTCTATTCTTTGACCTTCAAATGTTTACCTTGGGGTGGTCATATCCTTTTCATGGCCACTTGACACCCTCTTAGTAGACCAAATGGACATTAATGAGTGTGGTGCACATGACCCAATGGGTTTGAGTCAACATTGACTTAACCCATTGGCCAAACCGACCACCCAATATGAAATTCTCGACATGGGATCACTCCTCCACTCAAATGAGCACATGGGAACTTCACCACTCCACTCCTCTGGCCAAACCGAATCACATGACATCCAAAATGACCTAACAAACTCAATCACTCAATTTGATCAAAATGCACAAGCTTCGGTAGTCGATCCTTCTAGGGAGATATACTCCCCCTAATTTCACTTGAATTCCATTGATTCACACTCCATTGAGCTTAAGGAACTCAGATCAAGCTTCTCCAAGTTGCTCCAAGCTTCTTCAACCTACTTTGAATTCTCCATTTTTGGATTTCCTCAAGTCGAAAACTGGGGAGCTCATTGAAAATTCCAATTAATCCATCACTCATTCAAAAGCCAATTGCTCTTGCAAGCACCCTCAGAGGACCCAATCGAGTTGATCCAAAGCTTCTTCCAAGCTTCCAAGGCATGAAAGGAGGGAGCTAGAAAGCCAAAAGCTGAGGAGGGACTTTGGCTGGAGGATCTACTCAACCTCAAGCCCTCAAACCTTCAAAGCTTCATCTCCACTAGGCAGCTACCTCGATTTGGGAGCGGTGATCCAAGCTAGATATTTTTTGGTCCTTCGTGAAGAGAAGTGTGACCTCAAGTGAATTTGACAGTTGGATGTCTTGCTTATCCCTTCTTGATGGTTTGTGATCAATCCCTACTCAATTTGAGCTCAATTGAGCTCGGATCAAGCCTTAGAGGATGGATGGTTGCCATCTCCCGCAGGTGAGGGTAGGGATGAATGCTTGTTTTGGATGGACGGTCCTGATTGAAACATGTGAGATCCCATGATTTATCCTATTAAAATCGCGGGTTTAATCCGACCGATCCTTGAGTCGACGGTCGAGAAACCGTGTAGCGTCTGACGATGCGACATAGGATGTGACAATAATCAATCCATCACGCCACATGGAAAGCGCGCCACGTGATCCATGGCAGCGGCGATTAATTATATAATTAGGGATTTCATTATCTAATAATCACAAAATATTCAAAAATACATAACTAAATGTAAAAAAAAAAAACTTAAATGCATTTTGAAGATATTTCAAAAGGGAATAGTATAAAATTAAGTTTAATTGATTTTGAACAGTAAATTTTATGCAATTTGGGTTTTGTTGGGAATATAATTATGTTAATTACTCTCTAATTATTCCATTGATTAATTCCAAACTTCTCAGGTATGTTTAGTGGGATGACTTTTACCTCCTCTAATTTTTTTAGAATTTATTAATATTTAATTAGGGTAATTATTTGATTCACCCCTAATTATTCTCTTATTTAATCAAATGATTAATTAATTTATTAAACAATGATAAATTCATTAATTAAGTTTGTTAATTATCTTAGAACAATGAATGGACTTAGAGAATGAGATTAGGAGTTCTTTCCCAAATCTTTTCCCTTAAGTTTATTTCACTTGGATAAAAATCTAATTAAGGTGTAAATTAATTAAATAGTTTAATCACTTTATTAAATGGCTTAATTAATTAAAATTTTAAAATAAAATCAATTTGAATTTAATCATTTCCTTCTTGGGTAGATACTTAGGTGTTCAATAACCTAAGTAGCGTAAGAAAATTATATCTAACTCATATGTGTGAGAAGGGTTCTGAAAGTACTTAAATTAAATATTTTAGCTTAGTTCATTATTAATTGTGAGTAAAATGCATTAGACCTCTTTCTTTCTTAGGTGCATTACTGATTTAAATTTTTTGTGATTTTATGTCATACATTGACTCATAATTATTTAGTTAAATATGTTAAAGTGGTGTAGGTAAGAGATAATTAATGGACTTAATGTACACCTTAACCTGAACAAAATATAAAATCAATCTAATGGTTCTAAAAATTAAACTCAAACAACATATATATGTTGGAGATGTGTTAGGATCAGTAAACCTTTTTCACATTTTCTAAATTCAAATCAAACTCAAAAGAAAATCAAAATCTTTTTAAAATAATTTTGATTCACTTTAAATAATCTTATTTCATTTGATTTTCTTTAGAAATTAATTAGGGTGAATGAATTTACATGTTTTCATCACTTTATTTCTTTTCTAGCATGCTAAATGTATATGTCATGTGAAAATCACGCATTTATATCTTTTGAAAAATAAAATAAAATGAAATGATCTGGGTTAAGATTTGGCTGAGCTCATGGGATTGATTCATATGGCTTAGGAAGAGTTTTGACTTAATTTGATTTAGTTTGATTTAGTTTTGATTATTTGAATGTATATTTAATTTATATTTGGGAAGATAATTGATGGAATAATGGATCCATGAAAAGATCAATTGAGTTTGATTTGATTTGAATGAGATTTTAGTTAAGCTCATGAGAGTGGGTCACATGACTTAGGTAGGATTTTGGGCTTAGATTTGAGGTTGAGATTGATTGTAAATTCTGGAATTTGAATTTGAATTCAGATTTAAATTTGGGGCTTGGTTTGAGAAGGTGAACATGGATTGAGTTTATATTATAGGGTGAGTAAGTCTCTTTAAGTCCTTAAGGCATATTCTACTCCCATGACTAACCCTTCTAAGTTTCTAGGCTTAGGTTAAGTGTTCACACTTAATCACAAGAAATGTCTTAAGACTAGAGAGCTCTTAGTGTCTATAAGAGTTTTAGATCTATGATGAGGAGATTGAGAACTCACTTCAAAAGTGAGGTCAACAATATTTTGTAAAAAGAGAGAATATGGAAGAGAGTGGAAGGAGAAAGAGAGTAAATCCTCATGAAAGTGAGATGTATTGCTACTTATAATGAATCCTACTTAATGTTAAGCCTTTCTTCTAATAAAATGTCATTCAATCTATTTGATATAGCCAAAATATCTTAAATGATAAATGACAGTGAGAAAATATTCATCTCATCCCATAAATGTCCATGAATTCTCTTTTGCATGATATTAAGGAGGAGAATTTTTCCTCCTCTCTTTTTCTTTCACGGCATTATGCCATGAAAAATATGAGCAAAAAATAATAATATTATTAATATATGAATAAATAACATGGTAAAATAAATGGGGAAGAAAGTCCATCATACTTTTAGTTTCTTTTATCTTTTTCAAATATATTCATTAAATAGGCATGATTTTAAGCAAAAGAGAAAGATGAAAAGAAGAGAAGAAAAAATGAGGGTTATCCCTTAATGGGATTATGTCATGCAAAAAAATTTTAAAAAAAAGAAAGGAGAAGAGCAAAAAGGGGAAAAATAATAAATGAAAAGGAAAAAAAAAGAGAAAAAAAAGGGAGGAGTGTGAAGGAAATCCATTAAAATTTGGATTTTTCTCCCTTTTTTTCATAAATTACCATTAAATGGGCATGAAAATAAGGAATCACTTACAAAATAAAAGATGTCATGACAAAATAAAAGGGTGGTGGTGGTGTCATGAAGGCTTGGAATTCTTTATTTCATTCATGCCCCACTTTGATTTTCTTAAGTGAGTTATAAAAAATGGCTTATCTCATCAAATTATTAAGCCCATAAAGCCCATTAAGTTTGTATGTGGGCTTAGTTTTAATTTGCATGCTTTTAAATCCGCTTTTTCTTCTGCATGAGATACTTAAAGCCCGTAGTACTTGAGTTTGGATAGAGTAAAAATTCTTATGCTTAAAATATATATGAAGAAATTTAAATGCGGCTAGCTTTCACATGCACATTATAATGTATTGTTTCTTTCTTGATTTAAATATATGATGTGGTGTTTATTTTGGATAGTGGTGGATCGTAGATCTTACTTATTAAGTGATGAATTACGACATTTGAGATATGATGTCTTATCTGAAAGATAAGACATTATAATGAATATAATAAAACTCATGTAAGATATGATGAGTCTTAGTATATCTAGAATCTTTCTATACGTGAAAAAGTAATGTAGGGTTTATTTTAAGTTTAGTTATTAAGTTCCTTTTAGAGGCAAGCCTCCATAGCTAATTACATCCTATGAAATGAGATTTTTTAAGAATACTCTCGATTAAAATAGACAGTTATTGTCTCTAATGATTTCAAGGCTAAGACTATCAAAGGATTGATTATTTTAGAAAATCAAATGAGAATGCTCAATAAGAAGACTTATTTCAGAAGCCAAAGGAAAATAAGTTGAAAATGTTTATGATACTAGGAAGCCTAGTAAGCATTCTAATATATCGTATGGTGAGGTTTTATATGTTTGTAAGTGAAGAGATTTATTTATTTGGATTAAAATTTTATTAGATT
This sequence comes from Cymbidium sinense, assembly GCA_021442155.1. Lineage (NCBI taxonomy): Eukaryota > Viridiplantae > Streptophyta > Magnoliopsida > Asparagales > Orchidaceae > Cymbidium > Cymbidium sinense. The sequence continues at coordinate 56,568 of JAKCPB010002096.1, read as the reverse complement.
ACTAGGGCTTTGTGGTGTTTTTATTTCTCAAACTCTTGGGGAATTTGAAAAATAAAAATTGTTATTGGTAGAGACAATGATAGATGAATGTATTTATTAGGATGATTGCATTGAAGAATGATATGTATCTCGAAGACAGTCGCCATCTCCTGATGGACTTCATATGAGGACCCCAAGATCTGATGATGTACAGAGTCCCTACTTTACATGAAAAGTAAAGTAGGGTTTATCTAAATGAGTTCGTTAAGTTCCATGGCAAGCATAATGTTATATTAAAGAATGAGATTCCTTTAGAATATTCTCGATTAAGGTAAATGATCGTTATCTTCAAAGATTTTAAAGATAAGACTATCAATGAATTAGTTATTTTTGGAAAATCAAATGAGATTGATCAAAAAGAGAAAATTATTATTGAAACTAAAGGAAGATGAGTAGGGGATGCTCACGATGTAAGGAAACTTAGCGAACATCCCATTATCTGTTGCTTTATATTTTGAAATTTGAAGAGTTAATTGTTTGAGTTGAATTTTTATTAGAAATCTGGGGTTTACAATTCCACAACATAAGAAAATGAAAATTCCTAAGAGGTGAGGATTTATGTTTGTAGTCTGCAAAGGGAAATAATAATCTCAGAACTTAAATCTAGAGAGTTTTGGCGAGGGCCAAAGCATGACCTAAATTTAAGACAAAAGTGAGTATATGGTTTATCTGAGAGAATAAATCCGAGTTGGACTTCTGATGAGTTGGCAATTAACTCCTATGATTTTAAATACATGTAGGCAAGTCTTATGCTTTGCAAGATAGTTAAATTGTTTGTTTATTTAGAAAGGAGACTAAGTCTTTAAACACACTCTCTAAGAGACTAGATCATGAAAGACATGAATAAGTGACTTAATCTAATGCAAAATTTTGTTAAGTTTTATTTTCATTTTTTGATAATTTTATTTGACACAGGCTATGGGGTTTCATACGCCTAATGCATGAGAAATTAGTTATGGGCCAAAATCAAAAGGAGGAGGTGTGTTTTATGACTCTCAATAGTCAAACTATTTTCAGAGGTGGAAACTACCATTATGAGTGAAAAATATGTTTTATGCATGATGTGAAACATACAACATTCAAAGGGGTTGTTAAATCTTTTATTATTTTGATTTATATCCTAAGCTTTAGGTAAGGTTATGAGTTATTTAATTTAATTTTGAGTTGATTAATTGGATAAAAAATTTATTTTTTTCTAAGAGTCTAATCACATCTAGGTCATTCAACAACCATCAAGCAATTAAAAAATTAGAAAAATCATGCCATTTATAATGCGCAAGCTAAACAAATATCAAACAATTTTATAATGTTAACATAAAAGAATAGACATCGATGTGGTCGGGTACCACCATACAATCCAAAAAGAAATATGAGTAGCCGAGCTCTACCCTTATACAACCTGGATTACAAATGAATAATTACAATCAAAAAGAAATTCATGTTATGGGATTTTCATTTCTTCATTTTTCATTTCTTTCTCTCTTCATTTCTTTCTTTCTTCCTTTTTTTTTTTCATTGATTTGAGATGTAGTTTGCTCCAAGGCTTCATATGGTACATAAAACATGATCTTATGACCAATGTTCACCTTAATTCTCCCATAACATTCATTCCAAATCTCAATTGCAAAAAATTACATCAAAATGGGAAAGGTAAATCTAACTAAACATGCAAAACAGAGATTAGCTAAATATATCACACAACCCAAGTAGTTATAGGAATGATTTGGACTTAGCACCCCGCACATGGGTAACCAAGTCCATCAGTCTATGGATTATGCTTGGGGTATAAGCAAAGATAAAATTATTTATATTTTTTTTATTACAACGATCCCCAGCAGATCCCTACGTAAATTAGAATAAGATCGCCCTATTCCTTCACGCGCTTCTTAACATCCCTAAAATATTACATCACAAAATAAAAGCGATCAAACTGCGCTACAATATAGAGCTAGAAATTATGATTTAGCCTAATGTGTGTGTCATTTAAGGCTTGTGTGGCATGCCTTAGCTAGGCTTTAAGGTTAGAATTTTTTAAGTATGAAGGATTCAACATAGAGAGTGGTTTCATTTTAAGTGATTTAATTAGTTTGTCAATTTTATTTGATGATTTGATTTGATTTGAATGAACTTACATTTAGTTATTAAATGTTATAAAGAGAAGAAAAGAGAAGAGAACTTCCCTTTCATCTATACCTTAAGTAATTTCTAAATTAGATTCATCAATGATTTTTTTTAATAAATATTTTATTATGTGTTTTAATTAATCCTAAATTTATATTTGCTCTAAATAAACATATTTAATAGAAAAGATATTTTAGTAAATATGAAGTTGTGAAGCTTTAAAGAAAATGAAAGCGTGGAAAGCAAGGGGCCGATAATATTCAAATGGAAATGTTTAGGAGATCAAGGAATTTCTTGGCTTATAAATCTTTTTAATGTCATTTTAAAGACTAAAAAGATGTCAGATGAGTGGAGAAAGAGTTTGTTGGTTCCTATATTTAAGAATAAAGGTGATGAGTGTGCAAATTATAGAGAATTAAGTTAATGTGCCATACATTAAAATTATGGGAGAAGTAGTAAAATAGGTTGATACATATATTTCTCCTGAGTTTGGTTTCATGGCAGGTAGATCTACTATGGATGCTATATATTTGTTAAGGTATTTGATGGAGAAGCATAGAGAAAGTAAGGAGGATCTACATATGATATTTATTGATTTAGAGAAAACTTATGATAAAGTTTCAAGAGATGTTCTTTGGAGAGTTCTAGAATAGAAATGAGTTAATATTGGTTATATTCAAGTAAGGATATGTATACTAGAGTACTTGTGTCCAAATATAAGGAGGATTGACAAAATATTTTCCTATTTGGATTACATCAAGGATGCTTTAAGCCCTTTTTTTTTTTTAGTTATGGATGTTCTTCTTAGGCATTTACAAGAAGATGTACCTTGGTGTATGCTTTTCATGACATTCTTCTTGTTGATAAGACTAGAGAGAGTCCAACGAACTTGAATTATGGAGGTCAACTTCAAGTCTAAAGGTTTTCATTTAAGTAGATCTAAAGCGAATATATGGAGTGTAATTTTAGTTGTAGAAGTTCAGTAATTCGTGTTGTGACATTAGGTGAACAAGTCATTAATAAGAGTGGCGTTTGAGATATTTAGCTCATTGTTCAAAATGATGGTGAAATAGATGGATATGTTATTAGTAGAATTCAAGTTGGATGGTTGAAGTGGAGGAATGCATCTGTTATTATGTGATAGAAATGTTCCACTTAAACTTAAGGGAAAATTTTATAAGATGGTGATAAGACCATGACTTATATGCAAATGTTGATAAAAAGAGAAGCATAAGACTAGTGTTACGAAGATGAGGATGCTTAGGTGGATGAGTGGCTTTACTCTTAGAGATAGAATGCAAAATGAGTATATTAAAAAGTTGGAGTAGCTCAGGTGGTGATAAGATTAGGGAAGTCGATGGTTTGGCCACATAAAGCGTCGGTGTAGATGAGGGAAGTAGATGCATTAGATTTGCCTTATGTTAAGATATGTAGAGCTAGACTTAGTTAAGATGTATAAAAATGATCTTAGTATACTTGATTTAAATGAGAATTTGACACATAATAGGACATAATGAGACGAAGGATTCATGTAGCTGACCCCACCTAGTGGGATTAAGGCTTGTTGTTGTTGTTGATAGAAAAGACATTTTAGGATTAGTTAAGGTAAATTACTATCATATAACACACAGCCCTGTGCTTCTTTCTATTATATATACTATGCATATGAATAAATCTTAAGCATACATATACATGCAATGCAAAGTTTTAGCACACCTTGATGATGGATGTTAAGAGATGTTTATAAAAATTTGGATTTTTCATGAATGCATGTTTTTTTATTATGTAGAAAAGGGAGATTCTTTTATCCATTAGCTAAATGCACATCTTCATGTATAAAAGACATAAGTGAGTACGACGCTATTATTTTCTACAACAGGGGTGTAAAGTACAAGACCTACCTGTGGCTACTTAAAGCCTTACAATCCCGGAATGTCTAGACTAATAGATCATTTTTCTTAAATACATGAAATGTACAAAAAGAAACAAATGGATGAAGAATCATGCAAAAGATTTGTGTTTGATTTGGTTATATAATTTACATGTGTAATGTGAGGATCCTTCTTAAGTCATAACATGGGAGTGCATAGGAATAGATTTAAGCAAGTGTTGTGTTCTTTTCAAATGAACTATATACTTTGCAAATCCTATTCAAATTCATGTTAAGAGAAGAGAAGAAAATCACACAAAATACATATTATGCTATAATCACATGCAAGCTTATAAATACTTATAAGTAGCATCACTTCATTTATATCTTTGATTTATTGATTTTTAAAATATTTTTTGTTTAATGGTGATAATAGTTACGCATATTCTTATTTTAGTCAAACCATGCAATTTGACATAAAAAGAAATATTTTATTTAATTGATTTTTCAAAAGAGATGAATGCATGATTTCATATGGCAAACAACATTTAGCATGCTTGGAAAGAAATATAGTGATGTAAGCATACAACTTCATTCATCCTAATTAATTCCTAAAGACAATCCTATGAAATAAGATCATTTAAAGTGAATCAAAATTCTTTAAAGAGATTTTTATTTTTGAATTTGATTTGATTTAGGAAATGTGAAAGAGTTTCTTTGGTCCTAACATTTCTCACATGTGTGGTTTGATTTAGTTTAATCTTAGAATAATTAGATTAATTTTATATTTTATTTAGGTTAAGGTGTGAATTAAATCAATTTATTACCTTTACCTATACTACTTTAATATAATTAAGCAAATAATTATGAGCCAACATATGATATGCAATCACATGGAAATTAAATCGCAATGCACCTAAGAAATAAAAATGCAATTTACTCACAATTGATTAATTAATTAAAGTATTTTCATTAAGTACTTTTCATAACATTCCCACACATGTGAGTTGGATATGATTTTCTCAAACTTACCTTAGGCTTTTGAACACCTAAGGATCTACTTAGCAAGAGATTGATTAATTCTAGATTAGTTTTGAAAGTTTGATTAGATTAATTAAGTAGATCATTAATGGATTAATCCTTAATTATGTTTGAATTAAGGAAAAAAGGGGTTTAGAAAATAATTTAGGGAAAATATCCCAAATCCATTTCATAAATCTCCTCCTTAAATAATATTTAATTATCTCAATTAAGGGATTAAATCACTGTTCATATGCTTAATTATTCTTAATTATATTAAGGGGGTGATTAGGAGTTTATTAATTAATTTTTTTAATTAACTCATTAATAAATTCCAAGAAAATTAAGAGGTAGAAGTCATCCCACTAAACATGTCTGAGAAATTTAGAATTAATTAATGAAGTAATTAGGAAGTTATTAAGATAATTTAATTTTTAATTAAACCCTAATTAAGAAAAATTCACTGTTCAAAATCAATTAGAAATAATTTTATTGGATTCGCTTATGAAATTTTTTTAAAATGAGTCCTCATTTATATTTTTTTGGATTTTTTTGCATTTAATTATAATTTTATGAAGTTTTTGTGATTAAAGAATAATTAGAATATCCTAATTAATTAACTAATCCCGTCGGCGCCACATGGACTGCTGATGTGACATGCTTTCCATGTGGCGTGACAAGATTAGTTATTTAAGTTGTCACATGTCATATCATCGGTGGCGGCTTGGCGCTTTCCACGGGTCATTAAGGATCGGAAGGCAAGGGTTAATCTCGTGGTTCTAAAGGATTTAAACCAGTGGATCTAATCAATTTAATCAGGGCCATTCATCCAAAACACGTGGGATGGATGACTCATGATTCATCCTTTAAGTTTTGCGGAGGTCGTCCATCCTGATGGCGATCGCTCACTAGCTCGGATTAGGCTAGGATTTACCCCACACCATCAAGAGGTGTAAGGAAGAACATCCTATGGCTAGAATCTAATGTGATTATAATTCCCTTCACAAAGGATCAAGTATTTTTCAAAGGAGGATCAGTTTTGAACAATACCTCATCGGAGACTATCACCGGCGCTTCCAACGGAGGAGGTAGCTTCGCTTAATGGAGATGAAGCCCTGTTGAAAGTTTCATGTCTCGATTTGAAGTGGATTACTCAATTGACCAAACTCCCCTTCAATGGCTTATGACTTTGATCAAAACCCCCCTTCTCGTGGCTTGGTGACTTGGGAAACACTTTGGGTGAGCTCGACTAGCTCTCTTGATGGTGCTTGCAAAGTGAATTTAGGTTTGGTGGAGAATTGAGTGAGTTGAAAATTCCCTTCACCTCCCCTGTTTTAGCTTTGAAGAAAACCGAGAAGGAGAAATTCAAGATGCTTGGAAATAGCTTAGGGAAGTTTTGAGGAGCTTGCTTTCGATCCTTAGAGCTTAATCGAATGCAATGTATGTGGTTTGAGTGGGAATGAGGGGGAGTATATCTCCCCCTCCTTGGATTGGATGGTCGAGAGCAACCTTGCCATTTTTGATCAATTGAGGAGATTGATTCGGTTATTTAGATTGTTTGGCACTCCATGTGGTTCGTTTTTGGCAGAGGAGTGGAGGAGAGGAAGTGCACATGTGCTAGGTGAGTGTATGAAGTGATCCAAGTGGAGAATTCCCATTAGAGGGGTCGGTTTGGCCTTGGGTTGGGTCACGACTGTCATATTCACCACGCTCCTTGGTGTTCATGTGGTCCATTAGGAGGATGTCAAGTGGCCATGAGAAGGAATTGACCAACTTCTAAGTGAATTTGGCCATAAGTTACCCTTTGACCCAAAGGAAAAATGGTCATTTGGCTTTGATTTTGATTTGGCGGTTGATGATTCAAAATGGGTTGGGCCAAATTTCAAGTGATTTGGAGTTCATTTGGTTTGAATTGGTTTAATTTGCCCTATTTAGGTCAAGTTGGGTCAATTTGGGTTAGGTTGACCAATTGGTCAAATTAGGTCAAACCATGGGTTAGGTCAAGTTCAAATGATCATTTGAAGCCTATGGATATCATTGGTTTGGTTCAATTTGATTTATATTTGGTTTTGGTTCATTTAGGTCAAATGGGTCAAGTTGATCAATTTGACCCATTTGACCCAATTGGGTTAGGTCATGGGTTGGTTTAGGCTTGGTTGATCATTTGAAATGTATTGCAAGTTTTGGTTTCAATCAATTTTTGTTTGGTTTGATTTTAAGTTGACTTGACCTTTTAGGTCAAGTTGGGTTCATGGTCAATTGGGCTAGATTGGGTCTAGCTGGCCAATTGAGGCTTTGGTCAAGTTCAACAAGTGATTTAGAATGAATTTGATCCGTTGGTTGCAATCAATTTTTCTTAGATCAATATTTGATCCATTTTGACTTTTTAGGTCAACTTGGGTCAACTTGGTGTTGATCTCATTTTTAGAATGAGCTCTCAATCCCTCCATCTTAGACATAGGACTTCTTTTAGACTTTAAGAGTTCCTTAGTTTTAAGACACATCTAGTGATTAGGTGGACACTCAGCTAGCCTAGAGACTTAGAAGAGTTAGCCATAGGAATATGTCATGCCTTAGGAGTGTTAGAAAAATTTCTTACGCTTAGCTTAAATCATTCCTCACTTTTCTTCTTTCAAGTCAAACTCCAAATCAATCTTAATTGATTTTCTCCAAATTCAAATCAACTCCATATGATTGAAATCCATGAAGTCCTTAATATTTCCTTAAGGACTTAACTAAAATCATGATTCAAACCTATTCAAACCTTTGAGATTTTCTCATAATCTATTTATATTCTTATTTATATTCACATATATAAATGAAATATAATTTCAAATCAATCAAACTAAACTCAAAATTTCAAATCGATTCATGAAATTTTCCCTAGTCCCTTAAATTTCATTAATGGATTTAGCCTAAACCTTGATCAAACTATTTCGAAGTCATGGGATTTTCTCAAAACTCATTTATATTCTTATTTATATTCACATATATAAATGAAATATAAATATAAAACAATCAAATCGAGCTCTCAAATTAAATTTTCAATTTAAAATTTTCTAAGTCCCTTAATTGTCTATTAATGGACTTATTTTCTCAAAACTCATTTATATTCTCATTTATATTCACATATATAAATGAAATATAAATATAAATCAATCAAATCAAATCCAAGAATTAAATTCCCAATTTAAAATCTCCTTAAGTCATTAATTTTCTATTAATGGACTTAGTCTAAATCTTGATCAAACAAATTCAAAGTCATGAGATTTTCTCATAATTCATTTACATTCTCATTTATATTCATATATATAAATGAAATATAAATATAAATCAATCAAACCAAATTCAAAAATTCAAACTCTAAACTCTAAAATTTTCATATGTCCCTTAAATCCTTCTTAATGGACTTAGCCCAAATCATGATTAAAACTACTTCAAATTCTTGAAATTTTCTCATGATTCATTTATATTCTCATATATATATATATATATATATATATATATATATATAATAAAAATTTATTCCAAAAATCAAACTCAAACCAACTCAAAATCCAACCTAAATCTTTTAAGTCAAAATCTTGAATTTAGCCAAATTAATTTCAAATCAAGCCAAACTCTTAATTTTCTCTCATGATTCAATCAAATCTATAATCATGAGTTCATATATAAATCAAAACTTCAATCACTTAATTAAAACTTAGTTCAAAAATTAGACCCAAAATCCTTTCATGTCCTTCATTTGAATATGAAATTTTCAAATAGATCAAAATCCTTTGGCTTCAAATCACTTGTAAATGGATTTATATTTCTATCATGAGTCCATATGCGAGATCAACTAAGCTCAAATCAAGCTTTGACCAAGCCATTTGACCTAGTTAGGCTCACTTGACCCAAAGTGACCTAAAGTACCCTTATGAGCCAAATTTTGATCTTAACCAAATTGAATTGAATCAAACTCAGATATCCCTCTCATCCCGATCAACAATCATTATGGGGATGATCAATCAATCAAATTGGGTCAAACCAAGTCAAACTTCAGGATTGACCAAATCAACACTCAACCCAAAATGAAACTTTACATAGCCAAATTTCACCATAGATTAAATTAATTGAAACCATTGATCTAAGTTTACTCATGACCTATGTTTGAATTTGACCAAAACTTCAATTAGCAAATTAAACCTAACTTAGCCCAATTGCCCTTAGACCCAACATGACCTAAAGGGGTCATGTTGAGCCAAAATTAAACTTAACCCAAATTGATTGAAAACAAAGATACCAATTCACTCCATATGACTAACCTAACTTAAACCTACTCTTGACTTATCCCAAATAGGTCAAATGGGTCAAATAGGTCAACTTGACTCATTTGACCTAAATGAAGTCATATGAGCCATATTTAAAATTAATTCAAATTTAACCAAACCAAAGTCACCAAAATATTTCAAATGATCATATGAACTTTACCTAACCCTTAGTTTGACCCAATTTGACCTATTGGTCAACTTGGCCTAAGTGGACCCATTTTGACCTAAATAGGTCAACATGAGCCAAACCTTATCAAATGAATTCTAAATCCAATAAAACTTGGTAAAACCTAGTTTCTCCACATACCCAACATATCAAAAGTGAAAAAAATAGAAAAATAACCATACTACCCCTAGGCTATAGAACAAATTTTGGCTTAACCCATGAGTAGTTTGGCCATACCCTCTTCATATTCACTTGAGGCTTTCCTAAAGCTTAAGGAGACTTAGTGATGAGTAGTGCACCCAACCCAATAAAGTTTGGTCAGCCCATTTGGTCCCTAGACCAAACTCGACCTTATAGTCAAAACTTAAAATTTCAAACTCCCTCTCAAGCTCAAATTCAAGCACATGGGAGGTTGGAAATCCACTTCTTGGCTCAAACTGACCATGTGCACACTCCTAACTGATTAAACATCCCTCAACCTATGATCAATTGGATCAAAATGGAGGTGCATTGCCGGTCGTTCGATCCTTCAACTAGGATATACTCCCCCTAAACAAACTCAAATGCATAATTCCCTAATTCGATTGAGTGCTATTGAGACCTAGGAGCCATCAGAGAGTGATAGCAAACATCCTAGAACTCATTCCATTCTCTGATTTCTCGGTTTTCAAATAATGAAAATAGGGGAAGCCAATTGAATTGCCAACTTCTTGCACACTTTATTTCCTTCTAATTCCTTTTGCAAGCACACTTAGGTGACCAAGTTGAGCTCACCTAAGTTGATTCCCAGAAAAGGCAAGGGCTGGGTGGATCAAAGGCAAAATAGAAGGAGGAGTTGGTCCATTGATCCACTCAATCTCAGTGCTCATACTCTCAACGGTTTGTCTCACGGTGAAGCTTCTCCAAGGGAATCGGGGTTATCACCTCCGACGAGGTATGGGATTTCGCATTAAACTCAATGTGGTGTGTAGGTGTAAAATATGGCTTGACAGCAGACTCTTGTTAGTGTTATTCGTTTATATGCTCGGAGAATTTCGTTGGTGTTGTCGTTTAACTAAACAAACTAACCGAACCACATGTTTGAACAACTTTTTTGATAGAGGAGGATTGAACGATCTTTGCATAACAAAAGTTTTAACCTAGCCGCTTTCATTTATGATATGTAAATGTGTTCATATAATAATAATAATAATAATAATAATAATAATAATAATAATAATAATAATAAAATAAAATAATAATAGGAATACAATAATAATAATAATAATAATAATAATAGTAATAAATAATAATAATATAATATAATAATATAATATAATTTTTTATTTTAATCATCGAGAACATGATCGAATAAATGATTGTTCATGTTACTCGTTTATATCGAGCTTGAAATGTATTTGTGTTATAGTTTAGTTAACGAATAGGCAAACACAAAATTTTCTTGAAGAACACAGTTGTTAGAAGAGCTTACAAACCTAGTGGTGTGGAGCTTTGTGAAAGAAATTTTCTCCCCATCAATTTTTTATAGTTGGATTTGCCGCTTTTTGTCTTTGGATGGGGTGGGTTGAATTTGGTTTGATTTTATGCTAGATCGAGCTTGGATCTTCCCTTGATCATGGGTATCAAGGGAAGAACTTGGATGATCTCAATTCCATCCATACATTTTAGATGGGATGAGATTATTACACGTTTAGATTTTCTTACTCATTTTAAAACATGGAGATCCCACCGTCCGATCTTTTGATCGAGCTAAGGATTAAGCGGTGTCATAGCCACCCGGATGTGATGTTTAAGTGATCCCTTCACATATGATGATGTGTGTGTAAGTCACCCACGGCGTCGTGGAGGAGGATTAGTTAGGATAAATAAAATGCTTTAATTAATTCCTAATTCACTTATAGATCTTCCAAAATTCATAACTCTTGCTAGAAAATTCAGAAAATTGTGAAATAAAATCCTATGGACAGATAATTAAACCTATGATTAATCCCAAATTTTGATGAGTTTTGAATTATGATTTTATCTGAATTTGGATTTTATTGGAAATTTTGTTTTGCTAATTATTTTTTAATTAAACCTCTGATTAATTTCAAATTTTTTAGGTAAGTTTTAGGGGATGATTTCTGCCTCTCCTAATTTTCTTTGAATTTATTGAAGGCTTGATTAAAATAATTACATATGATTTTCTTAATTATCCTCCTTATATAATTAAGCATAATTAGGATATGATTAATGATTTTAACCTATGATTAGGGTTGATTAAGATCAGATCCAGTAAGTATGAGATTTATAGAATAATTTTGGGGCATTTCCCCTAAGCTATTCCCTAAATCCCTTTTTTCTCTCCTTAATCTTCTCTTAATTAAGGATTAATTCATTAATTATCTCTTTAATCAATTTCTAAAAATTCTAAAAAGTTTTAGAATTTAATTAATCTACTTTGGGTAGATGCTTAGGTGTTTAATAGCTTAAGTTCGATTAAGAAAATTAAAACCCAATTCACATGTGTGAAAAAGTGTTTTGAAATTATTTAAGCTAAACTTCTTAACTTATTTAACTTTTAATTGTGAGCTAAATTGCATTAGGCCTTTTCATTATTAGGTGCATTACAAATTTAAATTCCTTGTTGATTTTATGTCATCTCATTGGCTCATAATTATTTAGTTAATTCTTCTAAGATGGTGTAGGTAAGGGTTAATTAAGTTACTTAATTCATACTTTAACCTAATCAATGCTTAAAAATGGATTTAATTATCTAAAAATTAAACAAAAATATCAAACACATGTGGGAATGGGTTAGGAACAACAAACTCATCTCACATTTTCGAAATTAAATCAAACTTCAAACCAAACAAAAATCATTTTGAACTCGCTTTGATTTATTTTAAACTTTTTTCATTTTATAAGAATGTCTTTAGGATTTAAGTGAAGTGAGTTTGTTTATATGCTTTCATTACTTTGAATCTTTCCCCAATATATTAAGTTGTATATCATATGATGTCATGCATTCATAGTTTTGAAATTCAAATTTTAAAATAAAATTATTTCTTTATATCAAATTTGCATGTGTTGGCTAAAGTAGAAATATGAGTGACTATTATCACTATTAAATTTAAATTATTTTCTAAATTTATAAATCAAATATCAAATCTGAAAGTATGCTACTTATATTTTAATTATAAATTTGCATGTGATAAATTATAAAGGTATGCTTAGCATAGGTTTCTTTTTTTTTTTATGTTAGTATAGTTTTGAATAGGAGTTGGTAAGATGTAGGGTTCATTTGAAAAGAACCCAACACTTACTTAATTTCATACCCTTTTCATCCATATGCTATCACCTAAGAAGGGTTGCATATTTCTGCATACATAAATTGCATAAACAAAAATGAATCCATTAAACAATTTTTTGCATTCTCTTTTCCCATTTTATTTCTTTTATACATATGTTTGTATTTAAAAAAAAATAGTATATTAGTCTGGATAATCTCGATATTGCGAAGTTTTAAGTAGCCCTAAGTAGGTCTTGTATCTTACATCTCTAGTTAACAATGTTATTTGTACTATGCCTTTCTTACTTGTATTGTATGTGAAATTTTGGATAAGAAAAACCATTTCTATTTAAGAAAAATCATGCATATCCAACTTCTAAATTTTCTTAAATGGATTACTTAGCATACATCATAAAGTATGTTAAATACTCTCATTTGTATATATAGATATGCTTATGGTTCATTCACATGCATGCTATATGTATTGGGAAAGAAATGAAGTAATATGTGCTATGTGAATTTTGATTCATTTTATTTAATCATAAAATACCTTTCTTTTCCAATAGGTTTGTTTAGAGTTCATCTAAACTTAGGATTAATTAAAAATCTGATCAAAACATTCACTTGAGCAAAACTAAAATATGAGTCTATTTTAGAAATTACTTAGGTTAGGGAAAGAAAGAGAGGTTTCCTTCTCTTTCTCTCTCTTTATAGCTTAGTAATTAATTGTAGGATCAATTTAAATCAAATAAAAATATGAAATAAAATTAACTCAAAATGATTAAATAACTTAAATGAAATCCTCCTCTAAGTTGAACATGTTCTTCACACTTAGAAAATTTGAACCTAAAGCCATAGTTAGGCATACCACACAAGCCTTCAAAGCACACACATTAGCCTAAGTCATCACTTATAGCCTTACGTTATGTCGATGCATGGTTTGATGCTTGTTTTATTTTGTGATATATATTTTATACTGGATGTTAGGGTGTATGTTCGTAGAATGAATGGTAGGACGTTCTTAGTCTAACTTTTTTTTTTTCTGCAGGGGATTGTGTTTAAGGGGCGCTATCATAAATAAAAATATGAATGCTTTTGCTTGTAGGTGCTATATACCTGTAAGCATAATCCATATGCCAGGTGGACTTAGTCACCTATGTGTGGGGTGATAAGTCCAATATACATACTTGGAATTTATGTGGTGTGTTTTAGTTAACCTTTATTTTGTAGGTGTTAGATGTTCACTCTGTCTTTTCATGTAAAAATTTATTTAATTAGAATTTTGAAATAATTATTATGAGGATTATGATGAACATTGATCATAAGATCTTATCTTATGCACCATGTGAAGTCTTGGAGCATCTATCTTCTAACCATCCACAAAGAAGGAACTAAAAGAAGAAAGAATAAAAGAAGAAGAAAGAAGAAAAGAAGAAGAAATTTAATTCATCTGTAATTCAGGTTGTATAAGGGTAGAGCTTCATACCCATGATATTTTTTGAGTTTGTGGGTGGTGCTCGACCACAAACGACCTTTTATTTTTTTGTAATTAGTTTTATAAATTGATTGATGATTTGTTTAGCTTTTGCATTAAGTGGAATGATTTTTTTAGTTTTCTTTCTTGCTTTATGTATGATCTGAATGTGGATTAAGCTCTTTAGGAAAAATTAAATCTTTTATCCAATCTAACAACTTAAAATTAAATTAAACAACTCGTAACCTCACCTAAAGCTTAGGTTTAAAAATAATATAAAAAAATTAACAACCCTTAGATGAATGAGCATTTCTTTTGTATTATCATGTACAAATTAATTACCCATTTTTCACCCTTAGGTTGTGCTTCCTTTTTGACTCTCTGAGTTAGGTTGCTTCTCCTTGTGGGTTATAAGCATAATTCTTCATCTCTTAGGCATTTCCTTAATCTTTTATTAAGGAATCTTAACTCCTAATTCTAAAGAAAAGTGTAACCCAAACAAACTAAATCAATTTTTAAAATGTAAAGCCCAATTATATGATAGTTTGAGATGCTCGCTAGGTTTCTTAGCATTGTGGGTATCTCCTACTTATCTTCCATTTTGGCTTCGATAGTAGCACCCTCTTTTGATCAATCCCATTTGATCTTTAAACATAAAGCAATTGATTGATAGTCCATTTCTATTGAAATTTTTAAAGACAATGATCATTTACCTTAATGGTATTTTCTGGGGATCATCTATGATGTAATTAATTATGAGGCTTGCCCGTGAGCTTTCGAACGGTTTAATAAACCACTTTACTTTTCATGTAAAAGGGAAGAATCTTTGGTGCATGTCACCATATCCAGAAGTCTTTATTGGTGATTAGGTTCATTAAAGGGTAGTGACTTTCGAGATAGTACACAATTTTCTTGATGACATACTGATCTAAATAAGTACATCTAGATCGTGACATCTAAAGAGATGAATTTTGTAGGGCTCCTCTTTCTTTTCTCCCATAGATTTGAAAGGCGACTCCGCAAAATTTTTCACCGGTCAGTGGCTTATAGGCTTGGTTTGACTCTTGCTCGGTCAAGTTGATCTGATCATGAATTGGTTTAGATCAATGATTTCAAAACTCATCCATCATCGGGTTGAGTGCTACGTGATGATCAAGTCAAGAAGGAAAAGGAAGACCACCTCTTTGACTTGAGTAGTTTTTGAGCGGTCGATTATAATACCTCAAGATGAATCCTGTATTGAAGTCACTTGGGAAATTCCTTGGGTTTGTTGTTGACACTTAGGAATAGAAATAGATCCGAAAGATCAAAGCCATCTTAGAAATGCCACCTCTAAGAGTTTAACTCCGGATCCTTTCAGGGCGGTTGGTCTAAGATGCTTTATCTCAAACTTATCAAGGAGATGCAAGCCATTCTACACTTGTCAAAAGGGCAAGTTTTAGTGGGACAAGTATCATGCATTGAAGACATCAAGGAATACTTGGGTGATTCTTGTAGCCCCATCCGGGTTGTATTGATCCTTTTACTTCTTGCATTGGATGACTCTCTGCTCTGTTGGCCCAAGCAATGGAGAGGAAGAACTCTCTCTAGCTCGGTAGTTATCATCTCTGCGAAGCAAGCTATCCACCTATTGAAAATATATTTGATCTTTGCATCTCGAAAACGACATTATATGCTCTAAGGTGAACTTGATCTCGAATCAATCCATTCATCGTGATAGACACTTTTTACATTTGGTTTGGTCCATGATACTCTCTGTTTGATATCACATTTGTACCCTCATGCGGTAAAGGATATGCAATTTCTTAGCGACACCCACTTCTTTGATTCTCAGCAATGATGATCTCCCGATGAACAAATCATGAACTTTGGGAAGGCTAACAACCGTCGATGGAAAATGTATTTTGATGGTGCTGCTTCTTTTCTTAAAGGTGAAGCACCGTGATCTATTCTCCCATGAAAGACAGGGGTAGGAATAGTTCGTCTAACTCTAAATTGTAATATGATGAGATTCTCATACTATCTTTACAACCCCTGCACCAACAATGAAGCTGAGAATGAGGCTTTGATTGCCAGTTTGGAGTTAGCCATCACTATTAGTGTCAAGAGCATTAATATCTTTGGGGATTCTCAATTGGTCATCAACCAGATTGTTGGGTCTTACCATGTCCTCAAACCCAAGCTTCATCATTATTACAGTATACCATGAAGTTGTTCTTGCAAGTCATTATCTACAAGGTTCAGTAGAGAATGCGAAGAGATAGGCTGAACTTGCCAAGAGTTGGCATGTCAGAAAGATGAGTCCATTTCAATAAGGGTCAAAATAGACAAGTCTTATCCATTGATTGAACTCATCGAGAGACTTTCTCTTGAAGGGGAGGTTGTTGTTGCCAAAATGGATAAGGAGCTGGATTGGAGGCAACCGTTCATAGATTACTTGAACACCAGCAAACTATCTCAAGAGAAATCTCAAGTCCATCAGGTGAAATAGAGAGCTCTTTCCTACGCTCTTGTTGATGGCACCACCTATCGGTCCTTTGACATGGTTACATTGTTTAGACAAACATGAAGCCCATGATATGGCGAGGTACATTCGGGCTATGTGGAGCATCAGGTCAAGATGAAGATCAAGATAAGACTTGGATACTCGGCCTTATGATCATAGATTGCATGCACGTAGCTAGAAAATGGCATCAGTGTCAGGTGTATGGTGTGGTCCTCCACCAACCACCCATCATTCTACACCCTACTTTGGCTTCATGACCATTTGAGTGTTGGGGTACTGATATTATAGGTCCGATCGATCCTCCTTCTTCCAAGGTGCATCGATTCATCTTAGTTGCTACCGATTACTTTTCCAAGTAGGCGGAAGCCATCCCACTCAGAGAGGTCACAGCTCACCATGTGCTTTAGTTTTCAGATATCATGTATATAGTTGAGTGCCTCGATGAATTATATCGATAATGATGCGCATTCAAAAGCAGATCAAGCTTTGCCGAGACACGGTATAGATTAGATACTCCACCATCTACTACCAGCTAATGGTTTAGTAGAAGCATTCAACAAAACTCTCACCCAGATACTGAAGAAGACTCTTGATGGCAACAAACAATAGTGGAATGAGCAGTTGGTTGAAGCCTTGTGGGCTTTTTACACCACATACCAAACTTCAACTCAGTCTACCCCATTTTCTTTAGTGTATGGGTCTAAAATCGTTCTTCCTTTAGAAGTTCAACTCTCGTCACTAAGAATAGCATTGGGTAACAAGATCACTACAGAGAAGAATGCAAAGTTATGGTTAGAAGAGCTTGAAGGTTTGGAGGAGAGTCGTCTACATGCATGCCAAAATCTCGAGTTGTATAAGGACAAAATTATTCAAGCTCATAACAAGCTGGTCCGCCCTAGGTCTTTCCGAGTAGGAGAATTTGTGTTAGTCTTAAGGAGATCAATTATTGCCTGTCGAAAGATGGGAGGCAAGTTTGAACCCACTTGGGAAGGCCCCTGTGTCATAAAAAATGCCTACCAAGGAGGATCTTATTAGCTTATTGATTATAAAGGGGAATACTCGATATTTCCAATTAATGTGCTTTATCTAAAGAAATATTATCTATGAAATAAAACTTGTTTGAAAACAATTCATTAATAAAAAGAACAAAAATCTGATTCTATTAATCAAATCTTCTCTTCTTTCGAAGTGTTGTTTGCTTATCTTGCGAATCTATCATGACATGTTTAGGATAGGTGTAAGAGTCCCCTAGTGGCATCCTATCCCTCTTTCACAACACAAACACAATCTCCTGATGCTTTTAGAATAGGTGTAAGAGAACCAGAGGCATCTATTTGATTAACATAAGTTAGGTGTGAGAGAACCCAAGCGACATCCTTTCTTATGAAATTCTTGTGCCATCCAGGCATCATTTCATAATTCCTCGGTGTGTTTTAAGGTAGGAGTAGGAGTCTCCCAGAGGCGTCCTATTCCTTTTAACACATGCACACAACAAACACAAATCTTTTATCTCAAGCTATTTTGATGTGGGAGTAAGCCCCATGTGACACTCATTCACTAGCTGCTCCAAATTAGGTCTACATGCTACATCGTTAGTATGTCACTCTAGTGGTCATTTGATTGGAAGACGTGAGTCCCCACGTTTTCTTCCTAACTTGATCAATGCAAACCAATGAGCGCCTTGTTAGTATGGTAGGCTTCACTGCCCAGCTAGTAAGCTACCTCATGCTGACTTTGTTTAAGAAGATGTGAGTCCCTGTGCTTTCTTCTTGAACTAGCTATCATGTTCTAACTAGGTTGAGTATTTTTGAGGTTGAGGATGTCCCCCAGAGGCTCCTTTCCTCTTGACTACTTTTAAGTTGATATAAGTCCTATTCAGTAGTCAGGTGGATGTACATGTCGAGAAGGCCATCCCATCAATCAGTTGCTATAGGAGGATGTGAGTCCCGATCTTTCTTCTAGGCGATTGTGCAAATCGATGGACACCTTAGGTTGGTTGATGTTATTATCGCGGCCATTCACCGTGAAACCACTCTTGGCGATATAAGTCCCGTGCTTTCTCGAGTTGGGCATGAATACTATTGAATTTATGTCTAGCCATGTCATCTTCCGGTGTTGGATTAAGCCCTTATATCATCCCATGGGCACTCTATTTGGATCAAGTCCTTTTGACCCCATTTAGACACTACGAGTTACTTTTGGATTGGGCGGTTCCCCTTTCACAGTAACCACCCATGGTTGGAAAATTTGTTCGGATGTGCAAATTTTTTCTTGGTTGATAAATCAATATGGACTAAATAAGTTCTCAGGTTTGATCCCTTGCAAACTAACGGTCCCGATGAAACAACTAAAATAAACAAACAAAATTTTTTGCTTGTATTAGAATTCAAGCCCCAAAGGGCCCCTTCCCAACGGACATCCCATCTTTAGGGGCGTGTCGAGAACTCCCATAAATTGCGACGAGTTGAAATCTCGGTACTCACTTTAGCCTTAGGTTGGTTCAATCTTTTTCCACTGCGAGGTTATCGGCAGTCACTTTACTTTGAAAGATGCAAGACTATGACACATTCTTTTTAGCATGATTATCACAAATCGGCCAGAGCCAGTGGGGTTTGATTTGTCAAAAGCAAGATCACCGGTGATCTTTCTAGTGGAAAATGTGAGTCTAAGCTTTCTTCCCTTGATGTTCATTGCAAATTGAAAGGCACTCCTTTGCTTGGATAGTTCTCCCATCGATCGGGAAGTTACTCCCTTTGGTTCAGTAAATCTGAGATAGGTCTAGGCTTCTATAAGCTCCTTCTCAGTGTGATCCATCGCAAACTAATAGAATCCATCAAAACAAATTAAAAATGAAATTAATTTTTGACTATCATTGAGCTGATTTAAGTCCTCCAGTGGCATTCACTCATTAGTCGGCCTTAGGTCGGGTTCGATTTGTTGCTCAACAGCGGTTCTTTTTATTGTGAAGATGTGAGTCCCATGTGCTTTCTTCAACTTGACCATTGTATACCAAAAGACATTTATCGTTGGTTGGATAGTTCTACTTTGTGGTTGGTAGACTACTCCCTTTGAATTGATAAATCTGAGTTAGGTCTATGCTTCTTTAGCCCCTACTCAGTGTGATTCATCGCAAACTTATGGAATCCATCATAATCAAAACAAACAAACCAAATTTTAAAAAAATGAAATTAATCTTGACTATATTTGAGTTGATCTAAGTCCCCTGGCAGCATTCACTCAATAGTTAGCCAGGTTGGGTTCAATATTTGCCAATAGATTACCCTGGCCTTACTTGGAGGATGTAAGTCTACTGCATTCTTCTTAAGTACAACTTCATAAAGGCATCTCTTTGGCTGATTAGTCCTACTATATGCTTAGTAGACTACCCCTTTGGGTTGATAAATTTGAATTAGGTCTTAGCCTCCATGGCTCCTATTCTGTACAACCCATTGCAAACCAATAGGGTTTACCTCAAAATTCAAACCTAAAAAAAAAAAAAAAAAAACAAATTCAACCCTCCCTCAGTGGAGATCTCTCATTAATGAGATTCAAATCAAATCCAACCTTTCATCTCCTTGTAGATGACTTGAACCTGCTTTCCTAATGGAAGGTTCACACTCTATCCCTTAGTCATGGACATAAGTAAAGCCACATTGCATTATGCTCTAGATTCTTTCTTTTCCTTGGGTCTGGGATAGATAGTTTCTGTTAGTGCTTGTGATCTTTTGGTGGTGTTGATTGTTTCGGTCAACACCAATATGGATGTTCTGGTCACACCACACTTGCCTTTGTTGACCTCATTTTTAGAATGAGCTCTCAACACCTCCACCTTAGACATAAGACTTCTCTTAGACTTTAAGAGTTCCTCAGTCTTAAGTCATATCTAGTGATTAGGTGAATACTCACACCTAGTCCTAGAATACTTAGAAGGGTTAGCCATAGGAATAAGTTATACTTTAGGGGTGTTAGGAAAATCTTCTACCCTTTAGCTTAAACCATTCCTCACTTTCCTTCTTTCAAGTCAAACTCCAAATCAATTCTATTTTGATTTTCTCAAACTCAAATCAATTTCATGATTCAAATTTCATGATTGAAATTTATGATTGAATTTTATGATTAAAACCCATGATCAAAATCAATCAAAAATTCCTAAGTTCAAATTTCCTCATAGGAATAAGTTATACTTTAGGGGTGTTAGGAAAATCTTCTACCCTTTAGCTTAAACCATTTCACTTTCCTTCTTTCAAGTCAAACTCCAAATCAATTCTATTTTGATTTTCTCAAACTCAAATAAATTTATGATTCAAATTTCTAAATTTATGATTGAATGATTAAAACCCATGATCAAAATCAATCAAAAATTCCTAAGTTCAAATTTCCTAAGTCCTTAACCCTTTCTTAAAGACTTAGCCAAAATTGTGATTCAAATTTATTCAAATTTTTGAGATTTTTCATGATCCATTTATATTCTCATTTATATTCACATTTATAAATTAAATATAAATTCAAATCCATCAAATCAAACTCAAAATTTCAAATCAATTCATAAAAATTTTCTCAAGTTTCTTTAATTTTCTATTAAAGGACTTAGCCAAAATCAACTTTAAATCTTGATCAAATCAATTCAAATCATGGGATTTTCTCAAAATTATTTATATTCTCATTTATATCTCATATATAAATGAAATATAAATAAAAATCATTAAATCAACTCAAAATTAAATTCCAAATTTAAAATGGAAATTCCCTTAAATCCTTAATTTTTCATTAATGGATTTAAACATCAAACCTATTCAAACTCCTTGGATTTTCTCAAAACTTATTTGTATTCTCATTTATATTCTCATATATAAATGAAATATAATATAAATCAATCAAATCAAATCAATTAAATTTTAAATTAAAAATTAAATTAAATCCTTTAAATTCCCTTTAATGAATTTAGCAAATCATGATTAAACCAAATTCTTGAAATTTTCATGATTAATTTATATTCTCATTTATATTCACATATATAAATGAAATATAAATTCAAACAATCAAAATCAACTCCAAAATCACTCAATCCAAAATCAATCTAAGCCTTTCAAGCCAAAATCTTGAATTTAGCCAAATCAATTTCAAATCAAGACAAACTCTTGATTTTCTCTTATGGTTCAATCAAACCTATAATCATGAGCTCATATATAAATCCAAACTTCAATTCTTCAATGAAAACCCAAATAAAAAAGAATCAAACCCAAGACCCCTTCATATTCTTCCTTTGAATATGAAATTTTCAAATGAATTAAAATCCATTTGACTTCAAATCACTTGTAAATGGATTTATATTTCAATCATAAGTTCATATACAAGATCAATCAACTTCAAATCAAACTTTGACCAAGTCATTTGACCCACTTATGCTCACTTGACCTAAAGTGACCTAAAGTATCTTTATGAGGCAAATTTTGATCCTAACCAAATTGGATTGAATTAAACTCATATATCTCTCTCATCATGATCAACAATCATCATGGGATGATCAATCAATCAAATTGGGTCAAACCAAGTCCTAAGGGTTGACCAAGTCAACACTTAAAAAATGAAACTTAACATAGTCAAATTCACCATAGGCCAAATTGATTGAAATCATTGATCTAAGTTCACTCATGACCTATGTTTGAACTTGACCAAGCCAATTTGAGCCTAACCTAATTAGCCACTTGACCTAAGTTGACCCATTTTGACCTAAAGGGCTAAAATGTGTCAAAACTTGATCTAAGTCAAATTGATTGAAACCAACCAATGGGTCATCCATTCCAAATCACTTGTGGAACTTGACCAAAGCCTCAATTGGCCAAAGTAGACCTAACCCAATTGACCTTAGACGACACTAAAGGGTCATGTTGAGCCAAATAAACTTAAATTGATTGGAAACAAAGATACCAATCCACTCCATATGACTAAATTTAACCTTGACTTACCTTAAATAGGTCAAATGGGTCAACTTTGACCTAAATAGTCATATGAGCCAAAACCAAATTTAATCCAAATTGAACCAAACCAAAGGCAAATGGTCATATGAACTTGACCTTGGTTTGATCCAATTTGACCAATTAGTCAACTTGACCCATTGATTTTGACCTAAATGGGTCAACATGAGCCAAACCTATCAAATGGATTCCAAATCTAATGAAACTATTTTCTCAACATACCAACATACTCAAATAAAAAAAATAGCAAATGACCATTATTTTACCCCTAGATAGAACAAATTTTGGCTAACCCATGGGTATTTTGGTCATACCCTCTTCACAATCACTTGAGGCTTTCTAAAAGCTCAAGGGGACTTAGTGATGAGTGGTGCACCCAATGGGTTTTGGGTCAATTTGACCCATGGACCGCCCACTTGAGCAAAATTGAAATTTTTAGATTCCCTCTTAAACAATTCAAGCATGGGTGGGAAGTTGGCATTCCACTCCTTTGGCCAAACCATGTGCACACTCAAAACAAAAACGACTCACTCATAGCTCAATTGGATCAAAACGACATGGACATTGTCGATCGTCCGATTTCCATAGGGGAAATATATTCCCCCTAATTCACTTATGTTTTCATTCAATCACACTCGATTGAGCACTAGGATCCTTTAACAATCATTAGAGAGCTTTCCAACGGTCCCTAGAGAGGATTTGAATTTCCCATTCTTCAATTTTGCACAATGCAAAATTGGGGAGCTCAATCCAATAGTTAATTTCATCTACACTTGATCTCCTTCCAATTCCTCTTGCACACTTGATCTAGGAGCTAAGTCGAATTGGCTTAAGCTTTCTTTGAAGTTCTAGAGGCAAGGAAGAGCTCAATTCAATCAAAGCCACAAGGATCTTGAAGAGGAGTTAGTCCACCCATTGATCCACTCAACCTCAAGGCTTAGGAACTTCAACAGGGCTTTGTCTCCACTAGACGAAGTTACCTCATCGATCTTGAGCGTCGGTGATCACCTCCGGCGAGGTATGTGATTTTTCGACCACTTAGATTAGGAGGTGTTGGTCCTTTGTGAAAGAAATTTTCATTGCAAGAGAAATCAACCATTTGATAGGTTGGTAATTTATGCCTAGATGGTGTGGGTTGAGTCTTGTATGATTCATAGATCGGGCTTGGATCTCCCCTTGGATCATGGATGGTCTCCAGTAATACTTAGGGAAGAACTTGGCTCATCTCATCCATCCGCATGTTTTGATGAGATTATTTGACGTTTTAGAAATCTTTATCTATTTTTAAATGGGTGAATCCTTGGCCGTCGGATCTTTGATGGACGAGGATATTAGCGCGCACTCGCACCTCACCTTCTCGATTTGACATTTAAGTGGGTGACTCACGACGTGATCATATATAATGTGACGGCCTGCGTGTCTTGAGTAGTATTAGCAGTGGATTAGTTGGGGTTTTAATTAATTCAATTAAAAAACTTCTAAAATTCATAACTCTTCATAGAAAAATCAGAAAAACGAAAGGAAAAATGCTATGGATAGATAATTTCATCTAGAATATTTTAAAATATTTTCAATGGATTTTGAATTCCCCTTTTCTCTAAATTTGGGTTTCTTTAGGAATTTTAATTAGCTAATTATTCTCTAATTAAGTCACCAATTGATCTAAAATTTCTAGGTTCATTTTAGGGGATGACCTCTGCCTCCTCTAATTTTTTTGAGATTTATTGAGGCCTTAATTGGAGAAATTGCTATTTCATTCCCTAATTACCCCTTTCATATAATTAAGGGTAATTAAGGTGTGATTAGTAGATTTATCCTATGATTGAGTTTGATTAAGGTCAGATCCAGTGAGTATGAAATAATGTTGGAGTATTTCCCCTAATCTATTCCCTAAACCCTTTTTTCTCTCCTTAATCCCCTCTTAATTAAGGGTTAACTAATTAATCACCTCTTTAAATAATTTTTAAAAATTCTAAAAAGTTCTAGTAATCTACCTTGGGTAGATGCTTAGGTGTTTAATAGCTAATTAAGGAAATTAAAACTCCTTTCATAAGTATGAAAGGGTGTTTTAATAGTATTTAAGCTAAACATTAGCTTAATTAACTTTAATTATGTGCTAAATTGCATTAGGCCTAGGTGCATTGCAAATTTAAATACCTTGTGGGTTTTATGTCATCTCATTGGCTCATAATTACTTAGTTAATTTTTTTAAGGTGGGGTAGGTAAGGGTTAATTAAGCTACATTATTCATACCTTAACCTAATCAATGATTAAAAATGAATTTAATTATTTGAAAATTAAACAAAAATTTAAAATATATGTGGGAATGGGTTAGAAATAACAAACTCATCTCACTTTTTCAAAATTAAATCAACTTCAAACTAAATAAAAATCATTTTAAAATTTACTTTGATTTATTCTAAATTTTCTTATTCCTTAAGAATGTCTTTAATATTTAAGTAAAATGAGTTTGTTTACATGATTGCATTGCTTTAGATCTTTCCCAACATGTTAAGTTGTATGTTATGTGATTCATGCATTCATAAGTTCATGTTTTAAATTCTAAAATGAAAATTGTTAACTTTATGCCAAATGTGCATGTGTTGGCTAAAGTAAAATATGAGTGTCTATTATCACTACTAAGTCCAAAGTATTTTCAAAACTTATAAGTGAAACATCAAGTCTGAAAGTGTGATATTCTTATATCTTAATTATTAGCTTGCATGCGATGGATTATAAACGCATGTTTAGCATATGTTTCCTTTTTTTCTTATGTTAGCATAGTTTTGAATAGAAGTTAGTAAGATGTAGGGTTCATTCAAAAAGAACCTAACACTTACTTAATTCTAAACCCTATTCATCTCTATGCTTTCACTTAAGTAGGTTTACCTATACTTGCATGCATAAATTGCATAAACAAATCAAATATATTAAACAACTTTTGCATCTTTTTTTTCCATTTTATTTTTTTTATATGCATGTTAGTACTTAAGGAAAGTGGTATATTAGTCTAGACAACCTCGAGGTTACGAGGCTTTAAGTAGCCCTAAGTAGGTCTTGTACTTTACACCTCTAGTTAATAATGGCTGTTGCCTCTTACTTTCTGCTTTCATGCATGTGAAATTTTGGATAAGGAAAACCTTTTTTAAGAAAAAATCTTGCATATTCTAAATTTTCTTAAATAGATTACTTAGCATGCATCATAAAGTGTGTTAACTATTCTCATTTGCATGTATAGATATGCTTAGGGTCCATCCATATGCATGTTATATATGTTGGGAAAGAAATGAAATAATATGTGTTATGTAAATTTTGATTCATTTTATTTAATCTAAAATGTCTTTCTTTTTGAATAGGTTTATTTAGGGTTTATCTAAACTTATGATTGATTTAAAAGATGTAATCAAAACATTCACCTAAATGAAATTAAAATGTGAACTTATCTTAGAAATTATTTAAGGATTAAGGAAGGAAAGAGAAGTTCCATTCTCTTTCCCTTTCTTTATAACTTAGTAATTAATTATAGATTTTACTCAAACCAAATTAAAACATGAAATAAAAATAACCCAAAATACTTAAACAACTTAAATAAAACCCTCCTCTAAGTTGAACATGTCCTTTACACTTAGAAAACTTGAATCTAAAGTCCTATGCTAAGCATACCACAAAAACCTTCATAGCACACACATTAGCTTAAGTCATAACTTTTAGCTTTAGGTTATGTCAGTGCATAGTTTGATGTTATGTTTGTTTTGTGATGAATGTTTTAGACTGGATGTTAGGGTGTATGCTCGTAGAATAAATGGTGGGGCTTAGTCTAACTGCTTCTTTTCTGAGGATTGTGCTTAAGTATTATAAACATATAAATGCTTCTTGCTTGCGGTGCTTTAGCATAATTCATAGGTTAGGTGGACTTAGTCACCCATGTGTGGGGTGATAAGTATAATATACATGCTTGAGATTTGTGTGGTGTGATTTGACTAACCTTTATTTTGCAGGTGTTAGTTAGATTAATACTTTTTCTTTTCATGTAAAAAATTTATTTATTTAGGATTTGGAATGATTTGTTATGGGGATTAGGATGAGCATTGGTCATAAGATCATCTTATGCACCATGTGAAGCCTTAGCATCTACCATCTCAAAGGAAGACCAAAGAAGAAAAGAAAAGAAAGAAAGAAGAAAGAAGAAAAAGAAATAAAGCTTGAAGACCTTACAATGAATTATAAATTATAATTTTATTTATGTCGAGTTGTATAAGGGTAGAGCTTTCTATCCACATTTGATATTTTCGGGTTTGTACGGTGGTGCCCGATCACAAATGACCATTTATTCTTTTTGCGATTGGCTTTATAAATTGTTTGATGATTTGTTTAGCTTTTGCATTAAGTAACATATTTTTTTTAGTTTCTTCCTTACTTTATGTATGACCTGGATGTGGATTAGGTTCTTTAGGAAAAAAAATTTTTGCTTAACAACAACTCAAATTATAATTAAATAACATAACTTGTCTAAAAAATCAAGATAAAAGAATTAGCGACCTTTTTGTTGGATGAGCATTCTTTATAATATCACGCACAAATGTATCTTATTTCATTATTGATTGGAGGGCTTCCACCTTTGCCAAAGAACCCGGCTTGACCTTTGATGACCATGGTGGAAACTCACTTCTTACCTTCTCGCTAATTTTGGCCAATAATCTGATTTCTCATGCATTAGTTATAAAAATTCTATTAGCTTGAGTCAAAATGATTGTTCAAAAATAAAATAAAATAAAATTTGAAATGCATTAGATTTAGGCCATTTGAAGCATGTCCCTTTAGACGATTTAGTCTCTTTAAGGAGTGAGTTTAAGGACTTAGCTTTTTTCTAAATAAAAATAGCTTAGCTATCTTGCATAAGCATAAACTTTCATGTATTTTAAATCATATGAGGAGTTAGTTGGTCACACGGTTGTAAGTCTAAGTTGTCGGTGGTTTCTTTCTTGTGGAGGCAAACCAATTCACCTTTTTAGGTTGTGCTTTTCCTCCAGGCTCCTTACATTTAGGTTCTGAGGATGTTTCTCTCCTTTGTGAGCCATAAGCATAATTCCTCACCTCTTAGGCATTTCCTTAATCTTGTGTTAAGGAATCTTAAGCCCTAAATTTCTAATGAAAAATGTAACTAAAATAAACTAATTCAATTTCTAAAATATAAAGCCCAATTATTGGATAGTTTGAGATGCTCGCTAGGTTTCCTAGCATCATGAGCATCTCCTACTTATTCCTCATTTTAGCTTCGATAATAATTCCCTCTTTTGATCAATCTTATTTGATCTTCAAATATAAACTAATCGATTGATAATCCTTCTCTATTAAAATTTTCAGAGATAACGATCATTTACCTAAATTGAAAATTTTCCTAAAGGATCCTGTCCCTTGGATGTAATTAACTATGAGGGCTTGTCATTGTAGGGAACTTAACGAACCCAATTTAAAATAAATCATGCTTTACTTTTTCATATAAAGTTGGGGAAGAATCTCTCGTATATATGCAGACCCATCGTCCTTAGGAGCCCTTATTGGGGTGATTGGTTCCATTAAAGGGTAGTGACTTCTATCTTTTGAGATAGCACACTATTTCCTTGATGATGTATTCGATCACCTGAATAAGTACATCTGCGGATCAGCATGGCGTCTTACCAAGATGAATTTTTGTAAGAGATCCTTTTTCTTTTCTCCCCACAGATTTGAAAGGTGTCTCCCTTATAAAATTTTTTTAAACCAACAGCCTCCAAGCAAAGCAAAGTATTCGAATATGATTTATATGAAACTATTAAGTGGAAATTGAGAATCTTAGCTCTTATCTCACATATATCTCAAAAAGTTGAAGGTTTAGAAGTTAAGAAAGTCAGTAAGTCTTCCAGTAATATGAAGCATAAGAAGTTCTTTTTGGGATTATCATTCTCAAGCCCTGAAGTTGATGTAGAGCTTGAGGAGGATACTTTTAAAGAATTAATGAAATTATCTTTTGACTTTTACTCGCATTGTGTTCAAAATCTTATACAGAAAGATTTAGTTCCTCACACATGGTCCAAGCACAAGTCAGAATACTTTGAAAAGCTATGGAACAATACAGGGAAGCACAATCAAGAGCGGATGATTCAACACGGTGGGTTCTGATTGATGAAGATTATTGCCTGGTTACCAACCATTTAGAATGATAGGTTCTTCTCACATCCCCAACTCTTATGAGAATGTGTGCTTAGAAATTTTAGATGATCCAGATGATCTCCAAGTCAAAGAGGCACAGCCAGAATTTGAAGAAGAGATTCATTCAACAATAGCTTAAAGAAATCAACCTCGTGATAGAAGAAAATCCTTGCCCGACATATATCAGTTCGTTGCTGAATGAAGAAGAAATCAATGACTTAGTTAGGCTATTGATTAAGTTTAAAGATCGCTTCAGGGAAATTCCTTGGGTTTGTTGTTTGACACTGGGGAATAGAAATAGATCCTGAAAAGATTAAAACTATCTTAGAAATGCCACATCCTAAGAGTTTAACTCAACTCAGATCCTTTCAAGGACGACTGTCATATCTAAGATGCTTTATCTCAAACCTATCAGGGAGATGCAAAACATTCTCAACACTTATTAAAAAGGATGCCAAGTTCAAGTGGGATGACAAGTGCCAGTATGCTTTTGAAGACATCAAAGAGTACTTAGTGAAGCTACCAGTTCTAGCAGCCTTTATCCCGGGCAGACCACTCATCCTTTATACTATTGCATTGGATGACTCTCTCGGTGCTTTGTTGGCTCAAGCTAATGACGAGGGGAAGGAGAGCACTCTCTACTATCTCAGCCATCGTCTGATCCCTGTAGAAGCAAACTATCAATTTATTGAGAAAATTACCTAGTTTTGATCTTTGCATCTCAGAATCTACAACACTATATGCTTTCTCATAAGGTAAACTTCATCTCTCAAACCAATCCACTACAGTACCTTATGACATGACCAATGCTTTTCGGGCATTTGGCTCGTTGGTCCATGATACTCTCGCAGTTTAATATCACATTTGTACCTCTCCGTGTGGTAAAATGATAAGCACTAGTGGATTTTTTAATAGCATACCCACTTCCTGCTGATTCTCCGCTTAGTGACGATCTCCCCGATGAACAAATCATGAACTTAGGGGAGGCCGATAACCATCGATGGGAGATGTATTTTGATGGTGCTGCTTCTTTCTTAAAGGTGAAGCACCACGATCTATTCTCCCAGGAAAGGTAAGGGTATGAATAGTTCTTCTAACTCTGAACCGCGATGTGATGAGATTCTCATACTATCTTTCCAACCATGCACCAACAATGAAGCTGAGTATAAGGCTTTGATTGTTGGTCTCGCCATCACTATGTCAGAGCATCAACATCTTTAGGGATTCTCGGTTGGTCATCAACAAATTGTCGGGTCTTACGGGTCCTCAAGCCCAGCTTACTTGTCATTACTATGAGTATTCCATGAAGCTGTTGGCCCAGATTCCCGATGTCACCATCTACAAAGTTCCTTGAGTAGAGAACGCAGTAGTAGATGCCTTGGCCAAACTTGCCAAAGAATTGACATGTCCGGAAGATGAGTCCATTTCAATAAGGGTCCAAAATAGACAAGTCTTATTCCTTATTGATCTTTGAACTCATCATCAGAGACTTTATCTTGAAGGGAGGTTGCGTTGCCAAAATGGACAAGGTCTTGGGGGCAACCATTCATGGATTATTTGAACACCGACAAACTACCTCAAGAAAAAATCACAAGCCCATCGGGTGAAAGCGAGCTCTCTCTATGCTCTTGTTGATGGCCATGTCTTGTCGGTCCTTTAACCGGATGTGGTTACGTTGTTTAGAAAAATCTGGCTTCGTGGCATTATAATTAGGTACACTCGGTTATGTGGACTCATCAATCGGTCAGAAAGATGAAGACGAAGATCAAAATACTTGGATACTACTAGCCTTCTATGATCACAGACTGCATGGACGTAGCTAGGAGATGTCATCAGTGTTAGGTGCATGGTGTGGTCCTCCACCAACCACCCTACATTGGCTTCATGTCCATTTGAGTGTTGGGGTACTGACATTGTAGGTCCGATCGGTCATCCTTCTTCCAAGGGGCATTGGTTCATCTTAGCTGCCACCGACTACTTTTCTAAGTGGGCGGAAGCCATCCCACTCAGAAAGGTCATCTCACCACATGCTTCAATTTTCTAGGAACCATATCATATATAAGTTAGGGGTGCCTCGATGAATTGTATCCAATAATGGTACTGCATTCAAAAGCATGAAGATCAACAGCTTCGTCAGCAAACACGATATAGATTGGAGATACTCCACCATCTACTATCCCAGAACTAATGGCTTAGCAGAAGCATTCAACAAAACTCTCATCCGGATACTTGAAAACTCTTGATGACAATAAATGATAGTGGAGCAATGGGTTGGTTGAATCCTGGGCTACGCACATACCAACTCAACTCAATATACCCCATTTTTCTTAGTGTATGGGGCTAAAGCCGTTCTTCTTTTAGAAGTTCAACTTCCATCACTAAGGATAACATTGAGTAAAAAGATCACTATAGAGCAGGATGCAAAGTTGCATTTAGAAGAGCTCGAAGGTTTGGAGGAGAGTCGCCTATGGGCGTGCTAGAACCTCGAGTCGTATAAGGCCAAAATGATTCAAGCTTACAATAAGCTGGTCCACCTTAGGTCTTTCTTAGTAGGAGAGCTTGTGTTAGTCCTAAGGAGACCAATTGTTGTCCATCGAAAGATGGGAAGCAAGTTTGAACCCACTTTGGAAAGCCCCTATGTCATAGAGAAGGCCTACCAAGGAGGATCTTATCAGCTTATTGATTGTAAAAGGGAACACCTGATGCTTCCAATTAATGGGCTATATCTAAAGAAATATTACCCATGAAATAAATCATGTTTGAAAAGAATCATTAATAAAAAGAATAAAAATTCAATTCCATTCATCAAATATTCTTTTCTTTCGAGGTTTTGTTTGCTTGTCTTTCAAATCCGTCGTGATGTGTTTAGGGTAGGTGTAAGAGTCCCTCAGTGGCATCCTATCCCTCTTTCACAACACAAACATAATCTCCCGATACTATTAGAATAGGTGTGAGAAAACCCGAGAGATATCTTATTTTGATTAGCATAACTAAGTTAGGTTTGACAGAACCCGAGCAGCATCCTTTCTTAGTGGAAATTTTTGTTGCCACCCGTGGCATCATTTCATAATTCCTCAACGTGTTTTAAGGTAGGTGTTAGAGTTCCCCATAGGCGTCTTATTCCTTTTAACACATGCACAACAACAAACACAAATCTTTTATCTCGAGCTATTTTGATGTGGGAGCAAGTCCCTTGTGGCACTCACTCATTAGTGCTAGGTGTCTACCTCAGTATGTCACCCTGGTCACTTGTTTAAAGATGTGAGTCCCTCGAGCTTTCTTCCTAACTTGACCATTGCAAACCAATGAGCACCCTTGTATAGTGCTTCCTTGCCGGTAAGCTATCATGTTGACTTCATTTAAGAAGATGTGAGTCCCGTGCTTTCTTCTTGAACTAGCCATCATGCTCAACTAGGTTAGTATATTTGAGGTTTAGGATAAGTCCTCGGCTCCTTTCCTCTTAACTACTTTTGAGTGATATAAGTTTGTCTTCCAGTAATTCACTAGGTTGGATGGCACTGTCGGAGAAGAGAGTATCCCAACATTAATTTTCTTTAATAGGATGTGAGTCCCGAGCTTTCTTCCCAGTGATTGTTGCAAACCGGACACTTTATATTGGTTAATGTTATTTATCGACGGTGACTTACCACTCTTTGATATGAGTCCTCGAGCTTTCTCCTTGAGTTGGACAATAATTATTGGATATATGAGCCATGTCTTCTCAGTGTTGGATTAAGCCCTTAGGCCCCATCCCACACTCTATTTGGATCAAGTCCTTTGTAAATTTATTTAGACACTAGGTTACTTTGGATTGGATAGTCCCCTTTCTAGTAGCCACCTCATGGTTGGAGAATTTGTTGCGGATGCAAATTCTCCTCTTCTGTGAGATAGTCAGTGATATAAGCTCCTTCTCAATTTGATCTCTCGCAAACTAATAGTGTCCATGATAAATCAAACTAAAACAAACAAAATAAATAAATTAATTCGCTTGTGGATTAGGAATTCAAGCCCCAAAGGGCCCCTTTTCCCAAGTGACATCTATTTAGGGACAATGTCGTGAGAACTCCCTAGAATTGCGACTACGTTGAGATAAATCCCAGTGGTACTCACTCCATAGTCGCCTTTAGGTTAGGTTCAATATATTTTTCCACAAGCAGGTTACCTTGACAGTCATTCCGCTTTGGAAGGTGTAAGACTATGACGCATTCTTTCTAGCTTGATTGTATCCAAAACAGTTGGGTTGATTTGTTGCCCAAAGTAATCACCCCAATGGTCTTTTCTAATGGAAGATGTGAGTCTGAGCTTTTGTTCCTTGAATTGATCATTCAAAGACACTCCTTTGGTTGGATAGTTTTCCCATCGATTGAAGCTACTCCCTTTGTTTGAAAACTAAGATAGGTCTAGGACATAAGCTCCTTCTCGGTGTGATCCATAAAACCAACAAAATCCAAACAAATTTAAAAATGAAATTAATCTTGACTATTCTTGAGCTGATTTAAGTCCCCCAGTGGCATTCACTCAATAGTGTAGGTCGGGTTTGATCATTTGCCCAGCATCACCCAATGGTTCCTTATTTCTAGAATATGAGTCCTATGCTTTCTTCTTGACTTGACCATTGTATACAAAGCATTCCCTTTGTTGGATAGTTCTACCTTGTGGTTGGTAGACTATTCCCTTTGAATTGGTAAATTTGAGTTAGGTCTAGACTTCCTTGGCCCCTACTTAGTGCAGTTCATCGCAAACTTATGGGACCCATAATAAATAAACAAATAAATTAAAAAATGAAATCAATCTTGACTATTCTTGAGCTGATTTAAGTCCCCTAGTGCCATTCACTCAATAGTCAGCCATAGGTTAGGTTCAATCTGTTGCCTTGCCAACTGATCGCCCTAGTGGCCTCTTATTTTGGAAGATGTGAATCCTCGTGCTTTCTTCCTAACTTGGCCATTGTATACTAAAAGGCATTTTCCCTTTGGTTAGTTAGTCCTACTATGTGTTTACTAAACTACCTTTTTGGATTGATAAATCTGAATTAGGTCTTAGCCTCCATGGCTCCCAAACAACCCATTACAAACCAACATGGTTCATCTCAAAATCTAAACCTAATAAAATTTGAAATAAATTCAACCCTCTTCCCCAGCAAAACAAATCAAATCTTTGTTTTCTCCTCAGTGAGAATCAAATCAAACCTTTCATTCCCTTATGGATGACTTGAACCTGCTTCCCTAATGGAAGGTTCACACTCTATCCCTTAGTGGATTCATTCCTCTCTCTTATGTCTTGGACATAAGTAGAGCCACATTGCACTAAGCTCTGGATTCTTTATTTTTCTTGGGTTAAGAAACAATTGTTTCTATTAGTGCTTGTGATTTCTCTGTGTTGTTGATCGTTTCGGTCAACACCAATGTGTGCGGTGTTCCTTGTCAGTCACACCATACTTATTGGGCGCCCTTTGTTGACCTCATTTTTAGAATGAGCTCTCAACCCCTTCCATAGACTTAAGACTTCTTAGACTTTAAGAGTTCCTTAGGCTTAAGACACATCTAGTAATTAGGTGGACACTCAATCTTGTCCTAGAAGACTTAGAAGAGTTAGCCATAAGAATAGGTCATGCCTTAGGGGTTTAGGAAAATTTTTTACCCTTAGCTTAAACCATTCCTCACTTTTCTTCTTTCAAGTCAAACTCCAAATCAATCTTAATTGATTTTCTCTAAATTTAAATCAATTCCGTATGATTGAAATCCATGATTGAGATCTATGATTGAAACTCGTGATCAAAATCCATCAAAATTCTAAGTTCAAATTTTGCCTAAGTCCTTAATCTTCCCTTAAGGACTTAACCAAAATCATGATTCAAACCTATTCAAACCTTTGAGATTTTCTCATAATTCATTTATATTCATATATATAAATGAAATATAATTTCAAATCAATCAAACTAAATTCAAAATTCCAAATTAATTCATGAAATTTTTCTAAGTCCTTTAAATTTTCATTAATGGACTTAGCCTAAACCTTGATCAAACTATTTCAAAGTCATGAGATTTTCTCAAAACTCATTTAAATTTTTTTTATATTCACATATATAAATGAAATATAAATATAAATCAATCAAATCAAAACTCAAATTAAATTCTCAATCTAAAATTTTCTAAGTCCCTTAATTGTCTATTAATGGACTTAGCCAAAACCAACTCTAAACCAATTCAAAATCATAGCATTTTGTCAAAACTCTTTTATATTCTCATTTATATTCAGATATATAAATGAAATATAAATATAACTCAATCAAATCAAATCTAAGAATTAAATTCCCGATTTAAAATCTCCTTAAGTCATTAATTTTCTATTTAATAGACTTAGCCTAAATCTTGATCAAACCAATTCAAAGTCATGAGATTTTCTCATAATTCATTATATTCTCATTTTATATTCATATATATATAAATGAAATATAAATATAAATCAATCAAACTAAATTCAAAAATTCAAATTCTAAACTCCAAAATTTCATAAGTCTCTTAAATCCTTCTTAATGGACTTAGCCCAAATCATGATTAAAATCACTTTAAATTCTTGAAATTTTCTCATGATCCATTTATATTCTCATTTATATTTACATATATAAATTAAATATAAATTCAAACAATCAAAACCTATTCCAAAAATCAAACTTAAACTAACTCAAAATCTAACCTAAGCCTTTCAAGTCAAAATCTTGAACTTAGCCAAATCAATTTTAAATTAAGCTAAACTCTTAATTTTATTTTATGATTCAATGAAACTTACAATCATGAGTTCATATATAAATCCAAACTTCAATCACTTTTCAAAACCTACAAAAATCAAACCCAAAATCCTTTCATGTTCTTCCTTTGAATATAAAATTTTTAAATGAATCAAAACCAATTTGACTTCAAACCACTTGTAAATGGATATATATTTCAATCATGAGTCCATATACAAGATCAACTAAGCTCAAATCAAGCTTTGACCAAGCCATTTGACCCAATTAGGCTTTCTTGACCCAAAGTGACCTAAAGTACCCTTATGAGCCAAATTTTGATCCTAACCAAATTGGATTGAATCAAACTCATATATCCATCTCACGATGATCAACAATCATTATGAGATGATCAATCAATCAAATTGGGTCAAACCAAGTCAAACCTAAGGGTTGACCAAGTCAACACTCAACCCAAAATAAAACCTTCCATAGCCAAATTCCACCATGCCAAATTGATTGAAACCATTGATTTAAGTTCACTCATGACCTATGTTTGAACTTGACCAAAACCTCAATTGGCCAATAGCCCAATTGACCTTAGACCAAACATGACCTAAAGGGGTCATGTTGAGCCAAAAGTGAACTTAACAAATTGATTGGAAACAAAGATACCAATCCACTCCATATGACTAACCCAACCTAAACCTACCCTTGACCTACCCCAAATAGGTCAAATCGGCCAAATAGGTCAACTTGACCCATTTGACCTAAATGAAGTCATATGAGCCATATTCAAAATTAATCTAAATTGAACCAAACCAAAGCCACCAAAATATTTCAAATGGTCATATGAACTTGACCCAACCCTTGGTTTGACCCAATTTGACCTATTGGTCAACTTGACCCAAGTTGACCCATTTTGACCTAAATGGGTCAACATGAGCCAAATCCTATCAAATGAATTCCAAATCCAATGAAACTTGGCCAAACCTAGTTTCTCCACATACCCAACATATCCAAAGTGGAAAAATAGCAAAAATGACCATCCTACCCCTAGGCCATAGAACAAATTTTGGCATAACCCATGAGTAATTTGGTCATACCCTCTTATCATTCACTTGAGGCTTTTCTAAAAGCTCAAGGGGACTTAGTGATGAGTGGTGCACCCAACTCAATGGGTTTGGGCTAGCCCATTTGGTCCTTAGACCAAACCTAACCCTATGGTCAAAATTAAAATTCAAACTCCCTCTGCTCAAATTCAAGCACATGGGAGGTTGGCAATCCACTCCCACTCAGCTATGTACTCCCCATCACAGCCCCCACTCTGATCAATTGGATCAAAATGGCATGTGCATTGTGGTCATCCATCCTTCAAGGGAGATATACTCCCCTAACAAACTCAAATGCATAATTCCCTAATTCGATTGAGTGTTAGTGAGACCTAGGAGCCATCAGAGAGTGATAACAAGCATCCTAGAACTCATTCCATTCTCCCATTTCTCAATTTTTAAACAGTGAAAATAGGGGAAGCCAATTGAATTGCCAACTTATTCCACACTTCATTTCCTTCCAATTCCTTTTGCAAGAACACTTAGGTGACCAAGTCGAGCCCACCTGTTGATTCCCAAGTTCTAAAGGCAGAGGGCTGGATCAAAGCCACAAGCGCCCAAGGAGGAGTTGGTCCATATATTGATCCACTCAACCTCAGTGCTCATACTCTCTAGCTTAGTCTAGTTGAGTGTGATCACCTGGTGGTATGGGATTTTTGACCATTAAACTCAATGTGGTGTGGAGCTTTGTGAAATAAATTTTCACCCCATCGATTTTGACCGTTGGATTTCTTTGCTCATGTCTTTAGATGGTGTGTTGAATTTGGTTTGATTCTATGTTAGATTGAGCTTGGATCTTCCCTTTGATCATGGACGATCTCTGTTGATCAAGGGGAAGAACTTGGATGATCTCATCCGTCCATCCACGCATTTTAGATGGACGACTGAGATTATTTACCACTTTTAAATTTCCTATTACTTATTTTAAAATGCTGGAAGATCCCCTAGCCGTCCGATCTTTGATCAGATGATAGAGGATTAATGCGTGTGCACCGCCCCGCCACCCGGGATGTGATGTTTAAGTGATCCCCTCACAGCGCGATGTGTGTAAAGCGCGTTGACAGCGCCAGCATGTGGCTGTGGATTAGTTAGGACTAATAATGCTTTAAGTAATTCTAATTCACTTAGATCTTCCAAAATTCATAACTCTTACTAGAAAATTTAGAAAAATGTGAAATAAAATCCTATGGATTGATAATTAAACCTAGAACATTTTAAAATTAATTTTGAAGTTTTGAATTATGATTTTCTCTAATTTGGGTTTTATTGAAAATTTTATTTTCTAATTATTTTTAATTAAACCTCATTAATCCCAAATTTCTTGAGTAAGTTTTGGGGATGACTTACGCCTCCCCTAAATTTCTTAGGATTTATTGATGGCTTGATTAGAATAATTTCATATGATTTTTTTAAATACCCTTCTTATGTAATTAAGCATAATTAGGGTATGATTAGTGATTCTAACTTATAATTAGGGTTGATTAAGGTTAGATCCAGTAAGTAGGAGATTTATAATAATTTTGGGCATTTATCCTAAGCTATTCCTAAATCCCCTTTTCTCTTAATCTTTTCTTAATTAAGGGTTAATTCATTAATTATCTCTTTAATCAATTTCTAAAAATTCTGAAAAGTTTTAGAATTTAATTAATCTACTTTGGGTAGATGCTTAAGTGTTTAATAGCCTAAGTTCAATTAAAGAAATCAAAATCTAATTCATACTTAAGCTAAACTTCTTAGCTTAATTAAATTTTAATTGTGAGCTAAATTACATTATACCTTTTCATTATTAGGTGCATTGCAAATTTAAATTTCTTGTGGATTTTATGTCATCTCATTGGCTCATAATTATTTAGTTAATTCTTCTAAGGTAGTGTAGGTAAGGGTTAATTAAGTTACTTAACTAATACCTTAACCTAATCAATGCACAAAAATGGATTTAATTATCTAAAAATTAAACAAAAATATCAATCACATGTGGGAATGGGTTAGGAACAACAAATTCATCTCACTTTTTTAAAATTAAATCAAACTTCAAACTAAACAAAAATCACTTTGAACTCACTTTGATTGATTTTAAACTTTCTCATTCCATAAGATTGTCTTTAGGATTTAAGTGAAGTGAGTTTGTTTATATGCTTTCATTACTTTGAATCTTTCCCCAACATGTTAAGTTGTATGTCATATGATCTCATGCATTCATATTTTTGAAATTCAAATTTTAAAATGAAATTATTTACTTTATGTCAAATTTGCATGTGTTGGCTAAAGTAGAAATATGAGTGGTTATTATCACTACTAAATCTAAATTATTTTCAAAATATATAAATCAAATACCAAATCTGAAACTATGCTACTTATATTTTAATTATAAACTTGCATGTGATAGATTATAAAGGTATGCTTAGCATAGGTTCCCTTTCTTCCTTATGTTAGCATAGTTTTGAATAGGAGTTGGTAAGATGTATGGTTCATTTAAAAAGAGCCCAACACTTACTTAATTTCATATCCTATTTATCCCTATATTATCACCTAAGAAGTGTTGCCTATATTTTCATACATAAATTTCATAAACAAAAATGAATCCATTAAATAATTTTTTGCATTCTCCTTTTCCATTTTATTTTTTTATACATATGTTTGTATTTAAGGAAAGTGGTATATTAGTCTGACAACCGAGGTTACAGGCTTTAAGTAGTCCTAAGTAGGTCTTGTACCTTACATCTCACAGTTAACAATGATGTTGTACTCACTTATGCCTTTCTTACTTTCATCATGTATGTAAAATTTTGGATAAGGAAAACCCTTTCTACTTAAGAAAAAATGCATATTTAACTTCTAAATTTTCTTAAATGGATTACTTAGCATCATAAAAGTATGATAAATACTCTCATTTGCATGTATAGATATGCTTAGGGTTCATCCATATGATATAATATATGTTGGGAAAGAAATGAAGTAATGTGTGTTATGTGAATTTTGATTCATTTTATTTAATCTTAAAATATCTTTTTTTTGAGTAGGTTTGTTTAGATTTGATCTAAACTTATGATTAATTAAAAGATCTAATCAAAACATTCACCTAAGCAAAATTAAAAGGTGAATCTACTTTAGAAATTACTTAGGTTAGGAAAGGAAAGAGGTTTCTCTTTCCCTCTCTTCATAACTTAGTAATTTTGTAGGATCTTCATAAATCAAAACATGAAATAAAATTAACCCAAAATGATTAAACAACTTAAATGAAATCTCTCTAAGTTGAACATGTTCTTCACATAGAAAATTTAAACTTAAAGCCATAGCTAAGCATATCACACAAACCTTCAAAGCGCACACATTAACCTAAGTCACCACTTCTAGCTTTAGGTTAGGTCTGTGCATGGTTTGATGTTTATTTTTTTTTTGTGATATATGTTTTAGACTGGATGTTAGGGTGTATGCTCGTAGAATGAATGGTATGACGTTCTTAGTTTGACGATTCTTTTTTGTAAGGGATTGTGCTTAAGGGGCGCTATCATAAATAAAAATATGAATGCTTTTGCTTACATGTGCTTTATACCCCTAAGCATAATCCATAAGCTAGGTGGACTTAGTCACCCATGTGTGGGGTGATAAGTCCAATATATATGCTTGGGATTTGTGTGGTGTGTTTTAGCTAACCTTTGTTTTGCAAGTGTTAGTTAGATATCCACTTTGCCTTTTCATGTAAAAATTTGTATAATTAGGATTTTAGAATAATTATTATGGGGATTAGGATGAACATTGATCATAAGATCCTATCTTATGCACCATGTGAAACCCAGCATCTACTTTCCAACCATCCAAAAGAAGAACTAAAGAAGAAAGAAGAAATAAGAAGAAAGAAAGAAGAAGAAAGCTTGAAGAATAACAATGAATTCCTTGTTTAATTATAATTAAATTCATTTGTAATCCAGGTTGTATAAGGGTTCGGTACTCATATTTGATATTTTGGGTTTGTGCGGTGGTGCCTGACGACAAATGACCTTTTATTCTTTTTACGATTAGCTTTATAAATTGATTGATGATTTGTTTAGGTTTTGCATTAAGTGACATGATTTTTCTAGTTTCTTTCTTGCTTTATGTATGGCCTAGATGTGGATTAAGCTCTTTAGAAAAAAATAAATCTTTTACCCAATCTAACAACTCAAAATAAAATTAAACAACTCATAACCTCACATAAAGCTTAGGTTTAAAATCAAGATAAAAGAATTAGTAACTCTTAGCTGGATGAGTATTTCTTTTGTAATATCATGCACAAATGCATCTTATTTCACTCTTTATTGGAGGGCTTCCACCTTTGCTAGAAACTTGGCTTGAAGAGCCATGGTGAAAACTCACCTCCTCCTTCTCTGATTTTGACCAATAATCTTCTTTCTCATGCATTAGTCATATGAATCCTAAATGAGTCAAAACATTTGTCTAAAATAAAAATAAAATGAAGTTTGAATTACATTAGATTTAGGTCATTTTAAGCATGTACATGATCTAGTCTCTTTAGGGAGTGAATTTAAGGACTTAGTCTCTTTCTAAATAAATAACATCTAGCTATCTTGCATAAGCATAAAGACTTTCTTACATGTATTTAAAATCATAGAGGAGTTAGTTGGCACCACCCCAGAGGTAAGTCCATGTCGGTGGTTTGTCCTCTCTTGTGGAGACAAACCAATTACCCAATTTTCACCTTAGATTTAGGTTGTGCTTCCGACCCTAGCTGAAGCTCCCTAGATTTAGATTTTGAGATTACTTCTCCCCTCTGTGGGCCATAAGCATAATTCCTCATCTCTTAGGCATTTCCTTAATCTTGTGTTAAGGAATCTTAAGTCCTAAATTTCTAATGAAAAATACAACCCAAATAAACTAAATCAATTTCTAAAATGTAAAGCCCAACTATAGGATAGTTTGAGTTGCTCGCTAGGTTTTCTAGCATTGTGGGTATCTCCTACTTATCTTCCATTTTGGCTTCGATAATAACTCTCTCTTTTGATCAATCTCATTTGATCTTCAAACATAAATCAATCGATTGATTGTCCTTTTCTATTGAAATCAAAGACGATGATCATTTACCTTAATAAAGAGTTTTAGAGGATCCCAGGATGTAATTAACTATGAGGCTTGCCCATGTTGAGAACTTAATGATTTAAAATAAATCTTTTATTTTTCCATAAAGTAAGGGAAGAATCTGGTACATATCACCATCATCCTTAGGAGTTCTTATTGCGGTGATTAGGTCCATTAAAGGGCAGTGACTTCTGTCTTTCGAGATAGTACACTATTTCTTTGATGACATACTCGATCACCTGAATAAGTACATCTGCGGATCTGTGTGGCGTCCTAAAGAGATGAATTTTTTGTAAGGGCTCATCTTTCTTTTCTCCTTAGATTTGAAAGGCAACTCCTTTATAGAAAATTTTCACCAAACTTGGGTCAAGTGGCAAATTAGACTTGGTTTGGCTCAATTGATGGCTTGGTCAAGTTCAATCATTGATCATGAATTGATTTAGATCAATGGTTTCAATCAGTTTAGTTTATATTGGATTTTGGCTAGTTTGGGTTTCATTTGGACTAAGTGTTGAATTGGTTAAAGGCTAGGTTTGACTTGGTTTGACCTAATTTGAGTGATTGATCATCCTAGGATGATTGTTGCTCATAATGTGAGGCTTAGGTGGGCTTAGTTCAATCTAATTTGGGTTAGATTAGAATTTGGCTCAAAAGGTGCTTTAGGTCACTTTGGGTCAAGTGAGCCTAAGTAAGTCAATTGGCTTGATGTTACTTCATTCAAGTTTGGTTGAACTCACATATGGACTTTGATTGAAATATAAATCCAATTGTAAGTGATTTGGAGCTAAATAGGTTTTGATTCATTTGACAATTTTAAGTTCAAGGGTGAACATTGATTTGATTTGGGTTAGTTTGATTTTGGTTTGATGATTGAAGTTTATATTTATATTTGGGTATGTGATTGAATGAATGATTGTTGAAGAGAAAAATCCAAAGGTTTGGATTGATTTGAGAATGATTTGTCTAAGTTGAAGAATTTGACTTGAAAGAGTATAGGTTGGATTTAAGTTGGATTTGGATTTGAGTTTTGAATTTAGTTTTGGTTATTTAAAATTATATTTATATTTATGAATATAAATGAGAATATAAATGGGTTATGAAAAAATCTTTGAGTTGAGTGATTTGGATTTGATTTGAGCTAAGTCCGAGATGAAATAGAAAAGCTTAGGAAAGATTTTGATTTTGAATTCAATCATGGGTTTCAATCATTTTGATTTGGAATTGATTTATGATTTGATTTTAGAGTTGATTTATGATTTGAGAAAATAAATTGAGTTGGAATAGATTTAAGGTTTGATTTGGAATTTGAATTTGAAGTTGATTTGAGTTTGAAGTTGGTTGAATTTGAAGTTGACTTAAGGAAGTAAGGATTTGGTTCAAGCTATAGGGTAAAGTTTTCCTAATACTCCTAATGCATGACCTATTCCTATGGCTAACTCTTCTAAGTCTTTAGGGTTAGGTTAAGTGTTCACTTAATCATTAAAAGTGTCTTAAGACTAAGGAACTCTTAGCGTTTAGGAGTCCCCATGCAGATGAAGAAGTTGAAAGCTCACCCAAAAGTAGGTCAACGCTTATAATCTATCAACACAAGATTATGAAAATACCTAAGAGGTGAGGATTTATGCTTGTAGCTTGAAGGAAATTAGCAACCTCAGATCCTAAATCTAGGGAACTTTAACACACATTAAAGCACAACCTAAATCTAAGCGAAAGGGGACATAAGAATCTATTCCACAAGAGAAGATAGACTCGTCCGACTCTTTTGGACTTTGTATGGAGTGGTGGCTAGCTAACACCTCCTACATTTTAAAACCATGTAGTATGATCTTATGTCATTGCAAGATAGTTAGGCTTGTTATTTACTTGGAAAGAGACTAAATTCTTAAACCCACTTCCTAAGAGACTAGAGCATGAGTGGTATAAACATATGACTTAGTCTAAAAGTGCAAATCTTTACAATTATTTCTCATTTTGACACATTCACTTAGACAAAAGCTTGAGATTT
The DNA here is from genome assembly GCA_021442155.1 of Cymbidium sinense. Taxonomy (NCBI): domain Eukaryota; kingdom Viridiplantae; phylum Streptophyta; class Magnoliopsida; order Asparagales; family Orchidaceae; genus Cymbidium; species Cymbidium sinense. The sequence continues at coordinate 12,710 of JAKCPB010002096.1, read as the reverse complement.
TTATGCCTAAATGAATGATGAAATGAGGTTGTTGGCTAAATTAACTAGAAGAGGATGTTCTCCACCACAAGGGATTCTCTCGTAGGTCAAGCATTCCCCTATTGTGCAAGGATGAAGATCCCCCATATTCAAAGAAGAAGGAATATGACATGCATGATGTGAGACATACAATCATACATCTATGAGGTTGCTAAATCTTTTAATTATCTTGTTTAGAGCTAAGCTTTATGATGTGGTTATGAGTTAAAATTTTAATTACGAGTTATTAATTGGGGTAAAAAAATTAATTTTATCTTAAGAGCCTATCGTATCCAGGCCACACATTAAAACATCAGACATAAAGAAACTATGAAAATCATATGATCCTATTATGCAATCTAAATATAACATTATCCAATTTTATAGACTGTAAAGAATAAAATGCGGTCGGTTGGGTACATATACCCTCAAAAAGAAAATTGGGCAGATCTACCCTTATAAGAACATAAAAAAATAATTATAATTTATAATTGAATATATGTTATGAGGGTCTTCATTCTTCACTTGTTCTTTCTTTCTTCTTCCTTCCTTTGATTTGATTGGCTCCAAGGCATCATAGGGCATCCCAGGATTAAGCCTTCTAGTCACTGTTCATCTTAATCGCCCATAACATTAATCCTAATTCCTATTACAAAAATTATATTTTATGAAAAAATTAAATCTAACTACACCTGCAAAATAGATATTTGCTAAACATATATATAATCCCAAGCAGTTATATTTCATAATTTGGACTTAACACCATGCACATGGGTAACCACTTGTTTTTTTGTGGATTATGCTTGGGGTATAAGCAACCTACAAGCAAGCTATTTATATATATTTTTGAGCAGCCCCTTAAGCATAATTCCCTACAAAAATAATGTTAGACTATTAACCTAACATCTAGTCTAGGAAATATCCTAACATCCAATCTAAAATACTACATCACATACACCATCCTAACTTAGGACTATAAGTGATGGCTTAATTCTAATGTGTGTGCTAAGGCTTTTTGTGGTATGTCTTAACAAAATATTAGAGTTATGATTTTCTAAATGTGGAAAAGTTTAATTTAACATAAAGGTTGGTTTCACTTCAAGTTCTTTAGTTGGTTCATGAGTTTTAGCTTATGTTTTATTTTGTTTCATTTGACTTACACTTAGCATCTAAGTGTTATAAAGAAAGGAAAGAGGTTTACTCTCTTTCATCCCTTAAGCCATTTTCTAAAGCATATTTTTATAATTTAGTTCTCTTTAGTGAATAGCTTATTAAGTATTTTAATCCTAAGTTTAGGCTAACCTTAAATAACCTATCCAACATAAAAAATATCTTAAGATTAATGTAGTTGAATTACTATCACATGCATATATCAAGTTATTCCTTTCCATCACATGTAACATGCACATGATTTGACACTTAGCATATCTATGCATACAACATATTTTGGTACACTTAAATGATGAATGGATGCATACATCTAGAATTTACATTTGTGTTTGTTTCATACATGCAAATTAAATCTCTATCTAAATTCTAATACAAAAATATATAGGAACAAAATCAAATAAGTATGTGCCTCTGTTAATTAGGGAAGTAAAATAATTAAATGACCTCCTTGGGGCTACTTAAAGCCTCGTATTCCCGGGATGTCCATACTATATACTTATTTTCATTCAAATACATGTAAATTTATATATGAATTATAAGAAAGAGACTAACTTACATGTAATGTATTTTAATGACTTAGATGATTATGGATGCATGTATTTTTAATAGAAAAAGGGATTTTCATTCTTTAATTAAACACATGTACACATGTATAAAAGATGTAAGTAAGTACATGCCATTATTAAAGAGAAGAGGTAAAATGACCTCCTTGGGTCTACTTAAAGCCTCGTATTCCTGGGATGTCCAGACTATATAATGTATATATAGTTTAGAAGAATGAAAACCATGCAAAAATTATATTTCTTTCATTGGTTGAATTATTTATGCATATGAATTAATGCTTTATCCAAATTTTGATATGAAAATACATAAGAATGAAATTAAATGGTACATTCCTTTGTTAACCGAAGTGAGGTAATAAAATGATCTCATTAGGGTTACTTAAAGCCTCATATTCTAGATGTCTATATATACCCATTACTAGTCAAACCTATGAAAATCTATAAATGAATTCAAGAAAGGGAACTTCACTTCACATACTTAAGTTATAAGCACATGCAACTCCTATGTATATATTTATAACTATCACTACTCCAAATATTGCTATCCATTTATAATCTTTAGTAAAAATATATATTTGAATTTAATAGTGATAATAACCACACGTATGATTAAGTTAGGCCAACACATGTAAGCTTACATAACTAAATTCCATGTGATTCATTTTAATTTGAAAACATGAATGCATGGAAACACATGACACACAACATCTAAAGTGATTGAAAATGAACAACTAAACATAAACACATGGTTCATTCAAATACATTAATTCCTAAGGACAATCACATTAAATAAAATTACTTAAAGAAAATCAAAGCTTATTATTAATTTGATTCTTTTTGGATTCGAGTTGAACTTAAAGGAGAGATTACTTGCTATTTTAATCCCATTCCCATGTTAGTAATCTTAATTGGTATAAGGAATGATAATTAAATAGGTTTTATGAATTGATTAAGTTAAAAAATTAAGTAAGTCATTTAATTACCCTTTTTTATGCTTCTTTAATTTGATTAATCATTTAATCATGAGCCACAAATGATATGAACATGTGAGAAAATAAAATTGCAATGCTCCTAAGGGACATAATGCAATTGGCCCATAATTAAATATTAATTAAGTTAAAGAATATAATTAAGTACTTTTATGATTTCACACACTTATGGGTTAATCATGATTTCCTTAAAGGGTCTTTATGTTATTGAACACATAAAGAGGAACCCTTAATCTCATTGTTAATTATCTGAAGTGATTATGATTTCAATTTGATTTGATTAGAACATTTAGTTGATTAATTAAGCATTTAATTAAATCCCATATTAATCAATTCTCTTAAAATGAATTAATTTGGGAAGAGACTAGAAATAGGTCCTAACCACTCTCCCTCATCCATTCTTCAATCAGTGATTAATGAGTTTTAATTAATTAGTTTTATTATTTTGAATGTTAATTAATCATTAAATTAATTAAGGGGGTGATTAAGATTTGAAACATCAATTTCCCTAATTATCTAAGCAATAAATTCCAAGAAAATCATGGGAGGTAAGATCACCCATTAAATCAATTCCCCAAGTTTGGAAATAATTGCCCAAGTGATTAGAGCTTAATTAAGCTAATTAAGTGCACATTCAAATCTAATTGAGTTTTAATTATTATTCAAAATCAAACAAAATAAATTTAATAAAATCTTCTTTGTTTTACCTTTCAAATGAATATTTATTTGCATTTTTTGGATTTTTTCATAATTAGTTATGATTTTTTCAAAGTTTCAACCATTAAAATGGGTAATTAAGCCTAATCCGATTCGGCACGAGACGGCGGGCGCTTTCCACATGTGCGGGCTTGACTATTTAAATCTTTCTGACTCATTGTTGACGTGGTAGTGGAGGATGCGCTTTCATCCTTGTTATCCGATCTAAGATTGGACGGTAGGGATGAATCTCGTAGTTCCTAAGGGAATAAATCAGATTAAATCTAATTGGATAATCACGACTATCTGTTCCAGTCATGCAGAAAGAATGGCGGATGATCCATCATCCCCAGAGCGACGAAAGATGGACACCGGCTTCCCTCATCCGACTCGTCAGCTCGTGAGATGTCAGAATCAATCCAAAATATTCACAAAAGAAATCCAAAGGTATATAATAGTGGATTTTGCATGACATTACACTTTTCTTCGAAAAGACCAAACAAAAATTAGTAAAATCCACGGTTTACTGGAAATTACCTCATTGGAGCTCAAGATGGTGATCGGTGAGGTAGCTTCCTGGCTGAGCCCTGTTGAGAATATGACACATTAAGTTCTTGTCGGTGACTCTGTGGGCCAAACGTCACCAAAAAGAATGTTGGAGTTATTCTTGGGTGGTCTCTGGTGCTCGAATCGCTTGGGAGAAGGTTTGTTTCGCCTCACTGGAGCATGATGAACGTGCAGGTGAAGTTAATTTGGGATTGGTTGGGATTTGGTGGTGTTGGATGGAGTTGAGCCTTATCCTATTTCGAGCGAGCTCAGCTTCATTGTCTCCAATGATGGAAAGGTTCGGGAAGCTAAGAAAATGCTTGGGGGTGTTCGTCTTAGTGTGCTAAGGCTCTGAGGAAGTCCAAGTGCTCGGTGGATGAAATGATGGGGGTATACCTCTTTGGATGACATTGGTGTGGCTTCTTGTGGCCATCAGCAGGCGTCATGGGTCGAGGAGGTGTTGAGTTGGCTTGGTTTGAGTGGGTGAGTGAGGAGGTGGGTCGAGGCGGTGGCTCAGTTTGGCTTTCCAAGTGTCCCAACGGCTTTGGAGAGGTTATCTCACCTCCACTTGGCTCATGGCTGATCCAAACAGCTTTGGGTCAGGTGAGCCAATGGTCTTTGAGCCCATTTGGAGCTTAGGATGGGCTAAGGGAGGAGAGTGGGTTTGGCCATTCAAAGTGGAGTTTTGTTTCATGCGGGAGGCTTTACCCCTTGGGCAATGGGTCAATTCAAGTTCATTATGGATTTTGTTGGATTTGGGCTAACCAAAGGTAAGCCAAAGATGGGTCATGCCAAGTTTTAATGGGTTTGGGCTTGGTTTGAATGCGTTTGACTCAATTTGATCCATGTAGGTCAAATTGAGCTAGGTCGAGTGAAGTTAATCAATTAGTCGGATTGGGTCAAACTAAAGGTTGAGTCAAGTTCAAATCAGTATTCAGAGTATTTTGGTTCAATTGGTTGGGTTCAATTTGGCTTGGATTTGGATTTGACCCATTTGAGTTCATATGGGTCAAATAGATCAAGTTGACCAATTTGGCCAAATTGGACAAGTTGGCTTGGGTTAGGCATCGGTTCATGTTCAATTGATCAATTGAAGATGATTGTAGGCTTTAATTTCAATCAATTTGGATTTAGGAATGATTTAGGCCAAATTGACCCTTTAGATCAATTTGGGCTAATTGGGTCAATTGGGTTCAATCAAGATTTTGATCATGTTAAATAATCAATTTGAAATGGATTTGAGTCATTGGTTGTAATCAATTTGGGTTAGATTTTGATTTGACCCAATTTGGTCTTTTAGGTCAAATTGGGTCAACTTGGGTCAAGAGAGCCAATTGGGTTTGGTTTGGCTCAACTGATGGTCAAGTTATATTCAAGGATTGATTTTGGATTGGTATGAATTAATGATTTCAATTGATTTGGCCTAAGATGATATTTTGTTCATTTAGCTCATGTAGGTTAAGTGGGTTGATTTTGTTAAATGGCTAGGTTGGCTTAGTTTGACCTAATTGATGACAATTGATCAATCAAGAATGATCAACAATCATCATATGAGGTTTTGGATAGTTTGGTTTAATCTAATTTGGGTTGGATTAAAATTTGGTTCAAATAAGTCATTTAGGTCATTTTGGGTCAAGTGAGCCTAAATGAGTTAATTGGCTTAATTTTGGGTTGGATTGAATTGAGTTGAGTTTAGATATTGATTTTGTATTGATTTATGGCTTTGGTTGTAATTGATTTGGGTTTAATTGGATTTTGGCTCATTTGAATATTTTGGGTCAAATGGGTTATATTAGGGATTGGTGGGTTTTGGCTTTGGTGTAGATTTTGGTATGGTTTGGAATGATGATTGAAAGATTGAATTGATTTTGAGAAAATCAATTGAACTTGGTTTGATTAAAGTGAATTTTGGCTAAGTCCATAGGTTGAATCATAGGTTTAGGTTTAGATCATTTGGATTTGGTTTTTATTTTGGAGTTTGGATTTGGATTTGAATTGAGATTTAATTGGATTTGGTTGTATTGATGTGAGGTTGGATCTTGGCTAAGAAGCTAGACATGAGTCATGGATTTGGCTATAGGTAAGTAGTCACCCTAGGTCCCAAGGCAGCTAATCCTATGGCTAATCCTTTTTAAGTCTTTAGGTTTAGGTTAAGTGTTCACTTAGCCACTAGAAGTGTCTTATGATTAAGGAGTTCTTAGTATCTAGAAGACTCCTAGATCTAAGATGAGAAGATTGAATCCTCACTCCAAAAGTGAGGTAAACAGATGCATGTCCATACATTTGCATGAAAAGATTTTATCATTTATTTCCTAAAGTAAAATGTCACTCTTGTTAGCTTGAGATTTATGCAAATTCTTAAGTCAGATAATACTATATGAGAATGTCTACATGTGTTGTGGAAAGCTACATGTTGAGTTTCATTATATTTAAATATATGTGGATGTTTAAATGAAACAAACTTTGCATAGTACTCTATCACACAGATCTACACTTGGCCAATGACATGTATTTGAAAGATCATATTTTCATAAAATAATGTTACACTTGATTTATGACAAGTATTGAAAGAGTCAAACTTGCATTCTCTCAGAATAGATACACACTTGATTGATGATAAGTGTTTGAAAGAATCAAACTTGTATATTTGAGCAGTTTACACTTGATATATGACAAATAATTTTGTATCCATTTAGAACAGATACATGCTTGAATTATTACAATCACTTAGGAAAATCAAACTTATATCTCGTTGAACATATGCTTACATTTGATCTATAAAATTCGTTTGAAAAAGATTAAACATGTGCTTTCATAAGATAGATTTACACTTGATCTATATTTGAAGATATCAAAAATCTATGTTTTCAATTTGACCCATTTGTCATATCAAACACTACTACAACTTATACATTTAAATGTACATATATTATTTTGAAGGAACAAATACTTGTATGTGTGTTGAAGTACTCACTAGATCGAACACTTAAGAAAACATGCAAGTTGTGTGCAAAATGAATGAACAAATACATACAGCTATCCAAAAACAATCAATTACCCGCATGGTCCCTAACACATGTGTCAAAAATCTAAATTTTGAGTATGAGGATGCTGAACGGGTTAGAACCCCGGTTGGGTCTTAGGATTAAGTCTGGGTTAACAAAATCTAAAAAATCTGATGATGATATTATAATATTTTCAACTTGATAAAATTTGAGAAGCTAATTATATCATATAATTGCAAAAAAAAATAATTCCATTGACATAAATTCTCAAGTTCAAAGCATCAAGATGAAGGTCTTAAACCCAATCCTCTATACTTAAGCTAGAGTTGATAAGGTTTGGAGGACGGTATATTTTGAAGCAATGAATCTAGACCTGATCTTCTACAAGAAAAGAGACAGAATTGACAAGGTATATTAGTTAATAACAGTCACATGATCGAAAATGTCATCAGTACTAAAGTTCATCTAAGGCTTTAACAATTAATGACTATATGCTCAAATTCGAATCAATTATAAAATAATCATAAGTTCAAATTAAAAGATATAAATTAGATGAAATTAATTATTTAAATTTAAAAATCCATCCACCCATCCAGAATTATTTATGGGGTGACAAATTTAAAATTTTTGCTCACAAAGAGTCAAAGTTAGATCAAATAAATAGTTGTTTTCACACTTACATAATAAGCCCGATGGGGCCGTGTCCTCTGCGTGGTTTTACCGTAAAATGACACCACATAAATGATAGTTATGACCGAGTCCTCGGTGGTGGTTAAAATGATATGCCACTAAATTACTTCTGCGGTATGTTCCCTAACTGCTTTGAGTTGTAAACTATAGAATAAGTTGATTGGGAAAAGCCCTGTTAGGTTGACTTCTATTGTCCCCTTAAACAAACTTTATCCCAAGTCTACAAGGACACCTTGGACGATGTAACAGATGATTGGTGATAAGGATCCATCGACAAGGTTGGGTCGACTACCTCCTCTAACTAAGTGTCATCATTCCCGGGGCCACGACAGCCTGGGATGATGGAACCATGGGATTTTGATCGGGCGTGTCATCATTCCCACAAATATAAGCTTTAAATTAAAATGATAAATCTCATAAATTCTAAACTCCACTCACTGTTATTATATGCTCACAATTAGCGACTCATCAACTAGTCTTAATCGAAATTGCTCTCTCAATATTGAAAGGGGTAATTAATTATAGGTGCTTGCGCCTATAGGAAACCCCACGGAATTAAAGTCCTCGTAAAATGAGGGCGAAATCTCTAGGTAGTGTCTTATATACTATTCCATTTGCATTCTGAAAATTTGATCGAAATTTATCACATTTTCTTCATTGAAAGGTTGGTGGCAAATTTTGAAGGTGGTCATTGAGTTTGACTACTAGTGATTGTGTGCACTTGACCGAATGCACTTCATATACCATGGATATACAATAGCCTAGTTTTAATACATAAACAAATAACTGATTGATTATATACTTAGTGTGTGTGCATATAAGACAATTAGTAAAAATTTTGATAGACAAATTTATATATTTTTCAATTCTTTGGGTGCATTTTAGTATAAAACATTAAAATCTTATTTTATAAGTAACATTTTATATTATCATTATAAATTTTAATTTTAATATTTGATCAAATTCTTAGTAATTTGATCGTAGAAAAAGTAAATATATAATTTTTTTTATTATTTGGTAATACTTCTATAAATAAGATTAATTTTGATTTTCTTTGATCTTTTTCTATAATTTTTTTTAAAAAATTTATGATACATTCTTCTTCTTTGTTAGCATATTCAATGATGTTATAATTGTCAAGAAAGTGAAACGTAACCCCAATTTGTGTCAAAATTGGCAAAAACATTAGTGAGGAAACAAGGAGAAGGGATTGCGGTGACAAGAATCAGCCATTGACATGATCATTTTCTAGTGAGAGAGAAGCTTCTTAGCTATCAATTCTTCTGACACAATATTAACAATTCAACATCTCATGGGATGGCTTGTTGTTTGAATGGCTTATTGTTTTTTTCTTCTTCAATCCATTATTCAATTGGTGTTTCAAGTATGTGAGATTTTTTTTGACTTAACTTATGTTAAGCTTATTGTGTCCTTAGCACCCTCCCTTGATGATAAATCAACCTTACTAATGAGACTTAATGTTAGACCACTTGGAGTGACCTAAAAAGGGTTGGAGGAATTTCCCAAGAGGCTTATAAAATGATATATGATAAGGGCATTATTTGAAGTGGATTTAATATTTGGGTCACAATATTGGTTGACCAATATAAGAAAACTTGTTCAAAATAACATATGTAGTCTTACTTCCAAATTGTAGTACAACAAAAAATAGTCCACCCTAGGATGAAATAAATTAGAGATTTTAGAGTAGTGTGACTACTTCGAATCTAAAATATTTCAAAATTTTTCAAGGAATAGAAATAATCCTTTCATATTTGTTTTCTAAGATTGGGCCTAACTAAACCTTAATTTGGTTGACAGCTTATAAGAGGAATAAGTATTTGAAAAATGGGTTTAAACTCAAGGAAAATTATTAGAAACACTTTTAAGCAAAAAATTCCATATCTCTAGCATGGATCTATAATTTATAAAGGTTTTGGTTAGGTTTATGGCCACTAAACACCCGTCAATTAAACTAGGGTCTAGTCTTACAAGCACTTGTCGATAGCTCAAGGAATTTAAGAGTGATTTATGGGGATTTTGTGAAGTAATTAATTTTTTTAGATTGAGAGAAGATGGAAGAAAGAGTCAACAATAAGAAACCACAATAAAAAACACATAAAATTCAAAATCACTTATCAAAGTAACTTACAAGAAAAGATCATTAAATCTCTCTTAAGGTTGAACAACCACCTAGTCCCCAACAAATAAATTTCTTCAAGTTTTCTTCTATCACAAAGCCACTAAAAAAATTTGTTATCTAGCAAACATAGCTTTTAAAAATTCATATAGGATGAATTTTAAAATGTGCAATTGAGGGAGAAAGAAAGGAGTGGGTTGGCTAAGGCTTGTATGCATCATAATCATTCCTCCATGACTAGCCACCCTTAAATTACATTTGATTTTAATTAATTGTAATCAGGTTGAATAAATCACTTCTATAAAATAAATCACTTCTTCTACATCCCATGTGATCTTGCACAACACATAATTATCACATAAGTTCTTAAACAACATTATTACCCTTAAACTAATGCAAATTCACAAAAATACATAAAATGAAATAAAAATAAAATGTATTAAGTTTTAATATTTATTTTCAATTTGCTTCTTATAATTGGTTTGACATATAAGATTAGAGACAACCGTCTTAGATGGTTTGGTCACATAAAATTTCAACCGCTCGATGACCCAATTAAGAGAGTAAATGTATTATATTCGACCTATGTTAAGAAAGATAGAGAAAGAGTTCAATTTGGTTAGGAAGTACAAGAAATGATATTATTTTATTAGATTTAAATGAGAATATGATACTTAATAAGACTGGAGAAAAAGATTCATGTAGCGTTGTAGTGGGATAAAGTTTGTTGTTGTTGTTGTTGATGTTCTTGTACTTTGTCCTCCATAAGTTGCTTTAGCTGTCTTTGTTGTGCCCTTATAGTTGGATCCTTTCTTGTGCACCCTAAATGAACATTGGGCTAGAACACCAAGAGAACACAAGGTAGGAGAAAAGTAAATGAGAGAACTTCAATAGGTAAGAGAGAGAGCTTTGCAAAACTTAAATTGCTTAGGATTTCTTAGATTTACTTTTAGGTTCTTCCTTTACAAATGAGATGGTAGCTCTATTTATAAGTCTCTGCTTCTATGAATTTTTTAGATTATAATATAATTCTATAATGTATAGGCAATAATTTTTCTTCAATAACCCTATCACTAAATTTTCATATAATTACGATTGCCTCAAATAAACTTTTAATAGTTAATATTATGTTGTACTCATTCTTTTCATGATTGAAAGTTTGTGAATTTTGAATAGAAGTGATTGTATCTCATAAAATTTAATATTTTGATAAGTTTAATAAATAGTAGAATTTATAGGTCAAATATGTGAACAAAATAATTTAGATGTTTTGTATGCAAATTCGACATTTAAAGAAGCGTGTTAATCAAGTTCGGTTGGCCCTCCCGCCGTGGTATTTGTAGAAAGACGAATAAGGTGAGTGTGACCAATCTCATTTCAAACTTCATCAATCCTTTACCGAGTCAACTCATTCCAGACGGCGGCAAGTTCCGACTCTCTGCCCTGCTCGCCATGGAAGACGACTCAGTTTCCGACGCCGACGCAAGGCACACTTGCCTCAAGCTCGAGCTCCCTTCTGCCTCGGGAAGAAGCAAAGACTCAATCTTTATACGCGGCACATGGTTCCCTTCTCACTTCCACCTCTCAATCACTGACGGTCTCAATGCCTGGACTTGCGAGGGTTTGTTTTCGTCATTCCGTCTCATCATTTGAGACGATCCGGTAAATGGATTACTATTTTGTTTCAATGATTTTTTATCTCTCTTGACAGGGTCGGATGCAGAGGTGAAGCAAAGAGCAGAGCAGTGGGACCAATTGGTCTCGGAGTACATCGCGCTTGCCGAACGGTACCTAGGGTTTCAGCAGCCGGAGTCTAAATATGGGTTCGAAGACGCCGGCAAAGGGCACAGGAGGGTTAGCGTCTTGTTTACTCGTCTTTCTTTTTGATGATTTTGGTGTTTGTTGATTTGTTTTTATTAATTTCGCTTATATATATGAAGGGGCTGGGATGATTGGGGATGTTTAGCTACAATTAGGATTTAATTCAAATACGGTTTAGTAAATGTTGTAAATTTAGATATAGTTAATTTCATAGTTGTTAGGCAAATTTTTAACATTTAGGATTTACATAAATGAGGAGAAAAATTAAATTGAGAATTGATGGTAATCTCTTATATCTATTTCTTTCCGAATTAATGTAGCTTTAAAAAATTATTTGATAAAATTTATCTTAAACCTTGACTAACTCAAGCAACTAAACAGCCCTTAGCTTTTAGGTTGATTATGATGCATGAGGGTCCTTGATACTTATCTTCTAATATGCAAGGCTCACAAGTCTTTGCGCTGGGTCAAAGTTTCGATCTTTCTTCTTAACTCTTCCATAATCAGGTCTCATGTCTATTGATCAACTGCAACGTTATGTTTAGGTTAAACATCCTTCTTTGTTGAACTCAGTCTTCTTTGCAGTATCCGTGGAAACCCTTGAATAACTTTCCCTTCCCCCCTCCTCATTTTCGGTGATCCTCCATTATCCAAAGCTAACTGGTCCACACCTTTTTTTATTGGAAAGGTGCGGAAGGAAGTCTTGTAAGAGATGCCTGCAACTTCCATTTTATAGTATGCGAAACCATAAATCTTGTTCACAGCTTTCTATATCTGCTTCATCAAGAAGGAAAGGTGGTTCTTCTATTACTAGGCACAATTATATAACGAAAAGCTGAAAAAAACCATTCCACATAACCTGTTTGGTTAGAGCCATGATACTCCAGCAATATGAAAATGTAATGCCTTTGTATTAGAATAAGACTCAAAAAAAGTTTTGTTTATTAACTTATTTTATTCTTATCTATATTATAACCTACTCAAAAGTTATCTTCATCTTAATTGACATTATCTCATTAGCCTCATTCTAATATTTGGGGTTGACTTCATGAATCCTCATTCCCAATGCATC
>JAKCPB010002095.1:0-67692 GCA_021442155.1 Cymbidium sinense | reverse complement strand
TTTATGATTTGTAATGGTGCAAGCTCAAACTAACTATACAATATCACACTAAACATATTATAGTGTTAAATTAACACTATATTATACTATAATATATGATGTTATGTTATAATTTGCTATAATATAATATATTGTCCAACATTACACACTAGAATCACATAAAAGTAACAAATAACAATATTTTCTCAAAATATAAATAATGTTCATTTTGGATGTAAAATTATTTATTTTTTATTTGAAATGGTACAAAATAGCATAATTTTGGTGTTGCTTCTTTGTGTGCAATGAATTTGGCCAAATTCTTTCATCTTAACCTTCAAAATTAACATTTTTGTGAGTTTTGACCCAATGTATTATAACAAAAGTAAAAATACTAAAATGTAAAATAACATTTAGTAACACACCACAATTCATATATGTGAAGTTATTTTTGGTTGAAAAATGAATATTTATTTTGGATGCAAAATTCCATTCTTTTGATTAAATGACACACCATAGCACACCCCCAATGATGTTTCCTAAAGCTTGCCTTAAATTTGGCCAAATCCTATCATCTCAGCCTATAAATTAATATTTAAATGAATAATACAAGTACAAACTCTACTATGTCATACTATAACAAACTAAAATATTCTAAACAATAAGTAGTAATACATAATAATATGTTATAATGCATGATGGTACACTATGTTATGGCATCCTATATTATAATACACTATAACATATTATATTATATTATATTGCATATCACATCACAAGCAATTGCTTAAGATAAAAAATCATAAAATTAGTCAAAATAATAAAAAACTATATATTTTGGTCATATCACTTACATATTTTAAATTAAAATAATATATTATGATGCCATGCTCTACCGATTATGAATTTGGCCAAATTTTACCATTTTAAAGTCTAAATCAACATTTATTTAAATAATGCTAGTGTAGGCTCGATTGCATGATTGTAAAATACTAAAAGAATTTAAAATGCGTAGAATAATATATTATGATATATGATGTTATACTATGCTACAACATATAATATTTATTTTGAACATAAAATCTTACTTTTAATAATATAAGTGGCATAGCACACCTTTGGTACTACAACTAATTCCCACTTCAAATTTAACAAATTTCATCATATGATTTATTAAATCAATATTTTTATGATTTATATTAATATAAACTATAGGGAACAATACCATAATATACTAAAATATTTCAAAACATCTTATAACATCTAAAAACACATCACTACATGCTCAAATATATGATGTTACATTATACTATAATATATGGTATTATAATATGATTTAGGGTTAGGGTTTAGAGTATTCAAATCTCTAATAGTCAAGGGAAGTCTCTTGAATGCATTTTCTTTAGCTACCATAACAATGTTAGGATTAGTTCATTCTTTAGATCTACTCCGAATGACATATTTATTTAAGGTTTAGGGTTTAGGGTTTATTTAGGGTTTTGGGTTTAGGGTTAGTTTAGGGTTTAGAGTTTAGGGTTTAGGGTTTGGGGTTTATAATTTAGGGTTTGGTGTTTAGGATTTAGGGTTTAAGGTTGTAGGTTTTAGGGTTTAAGGTTTAGAGTTTTAGGGTTTATAGTTTATGTTTTAGGGTTTATGGTTTTAGGGTTTAGGGTTTAGGGTTAATGGTTTAGTTTAGGGTGTAAGGTTTAGGGTTTAGGGTTTTTAGGGTTTAGAGTTTAGGGTTGAGGGTTAAGGGTTTAGGTTTTAGGTTTAGGGTTTAAGTTTTAGTTAGGGTTTAGGATTAGAGTTTAGGGTTTAGGGTTTAGGGTTTAAGGCTTTTTCTAATAGAGAATAAATTCAAATTCAACATTTCTTATTTTAAATTTTATGAACCAAGTAGCACCCCAAGTTTTCTAAAATATAAGCGATGACATAGATAAAAAATGAGCACCCATACAACAAATTAAAAACCCAAGATATGTAGAACCATCTATACTATAATGAAACAGTTCTATAAGTAGGAGATCAAATCAATCGTTCTTCAATTTCTCGTTCCCATCGAGAACCCACCAGTATTGGCGGGATCATATCCTATCGATCTCCCTCCACCACCACCATGGTTGTAACCTCACTCTCCTCCCTCCATAACCACCCTTGGACCACCACCTCCATATCCACCAACACCTCGAGATCCCCACCACCATTACAACGCCTCAGCCTTAGCCTCCACCAGATCTAGCACAGCCTAGTTGGGGAGATGTTCCTGTTGTCAAGATTTTTCCCATTCTTAGGGTTTAGGGTTTAAGGTTAGTTTAGGGTTTAGGGTTTAGAGTTAGTTTAGGGTTTAGGGTTTAGGGTTGTAGGTTTTAGGGTTTAGTGTTTAGGGTGTAGGGTTTAAGGTTCTAGGGTTTAGGGTTTATGCTTTTAGAGTTTAGGGTTTAAGGATTAGGGTTTAGGGTTTAAGGTTTACAATTTAGGGTTTAGGGGTTAGGGTTTAGAGATTAGCATTTTAGGGTCTAGGGTTTAGGGTTGTAGGTTTAGGGGTGTAGGTTTAGGGTTTAGGTTTTAGGGTTAGATATAGGGTTTAGGGTTTAGGGTTTAACATTTAGGGTTTAGGGGTTTTTTTTTTAAAATTAAGTAAACTGGTGGGTTTATATTTATTTCAATATTTTTTATTTATTTAATTTTATTTTATTTTTCATTTTTATTTAGGTTTATTTTTTATTTTTACATAGTTGAGTTTATTTATTTTAGTTTTTTATTTTAGTTTAAGTTTTTTATTTTTATTTATTTTTTAGGTTTAGGTTTATTTTTTTAGTTGAGTTTTATTTATATTTTATTTTTTGGGTTTATGTTTTATTTTTTAGTTTTTAGTTTATGTTTAGGTTTTCATTTTATTTTTTTAGGTTTAGCTTTTATGTTTTTGTTTTAAGTTTATTGTTAGGGTTTATTTTTTAGTTTAGGTTTAGGTTTAATTCTAGTATAATTTATGTTATTTAGTATAAGCTTAGGTTTAGGTTTAATTTATTTTAGTTTAGGTTTGGTTTATTTTATTTTATTTTATTTTATTTTAGGTTTAAGTTTTTTTTTTAGTTTAGGGGTTTCTTTTATTTATTTTTATTTTTTTTAAGTTTTTATTTTTTTTTATTTTAGGTTTATTTCATTTTAAGTTTTTATTTTATTTATGTTTTATTTTTTAGTTTAGTTTAGGTTTTTATTTATTTTATTTTAGATAATTTTTATTTTTATATTATATTTTACTTTTAAGTTTAAGTTTTAGTTTAGTTTGTTATTATTATTATTTTTAATATTATAATTTAGGTTTAGGTTTATCTATTTATTTTATTTTTAGGTTTTATTTAGTTTAAGTTTTAGTTTTTAGGTTTTTAGGATGTAAGGTTTAGGGTTTAAGATTTTTAAGTTTTAGGATTTAGGATTTAGGGTTAGGATTTAGGGTTTATGGTTTAAACTTTATGGTTTAGGTTTTTGAGGGTTTAGGTTTAGGGATTAGGGTTACTTTAGGGTTAAGGGTTAGATTAGGGTTTATGATTTAGTGTTTTGTTTAGGGTTTTAGGGTTGAGGGGTTTAAGTTTAGGTTTAGGTTTAGGGTTTGGGTTAGGTTTAGTGTTTAGATTTAGGGTAGGTTTTTAGGGTTTGGGGTTTAGGGTTAAGGGTTTGGGGTTTAGGCTTGCAAGTTTAGGGATTAGGGTTTAGGTTCTGATTTAGGATTGTTTAGGGTTTAGGGTTTAGGTTTTTTATAAATTTAAATTGTGGTTTAGGTTTATTTAGTTTACTTTTATTTATTTTTTATTTAGGTTTAATTTTTATTTTATTTTTTATTTAGTTTAATTTTATTTAGGTTTATTTATTTTAGATTTTTTATTTTAGTTTATTTTTAGGTTTAGGTTTATGTTTATTTTAGTTTAGCTTTATTTTTTATTTTATTTTGTAGGTTTCAATTTTATTTTTTATTTTTTAGCTTAGGTTCACATTTATTTTATTTTTTTTATAGGATTAGTTTTAGGTTTTATTATAGGTTTATTTTTAAGTTTTAATTTTAGTTTAAGTTTAGTTTTTTATTTTATTTTATTTTATTTAGAGTTTAGTTTATTTTAGGTTTAGGCTTCGATTTCATTTATTTTTATTTAGGTTTAAGTTTGTTTATTTTTATTTTTGGTTTAGGTTTTTTAGTTTAGTTTTATTTTTTATTTAGTTTTAGGTTTATTATTTAGTTTTTTATTTTTTTTTAATTTTAGGATTATTTTATTTAGGTTTAAGGTTTAGGGTTAGAGTTTAGGGTTTAAGGTTTAGGTTTTAGGTTTTAGGGTTTAGGGTTTTTTAGGGTTTAGGGATGTAGGTTTAATGCTTAGGGTTTAGGGTTAGTTTTTGGATTTAGGGTTTAGGGTTAGTTAAGAGTTTAGAGTTTAGGGTTCCATGTTTAGGGTTTAGGGTTTAAGGTTTAGGGTTAGTTTTAGGTTTTAAGGTTTAGGGGTTTTTTTAATAAAACATTAAGTAAACTGATATGTTTAGGTTTATTGAGTTTATTTTTTATTTATCATAGTTTTTTAATATTTTTATTTAAGTTTATTTTTTATTTATATTTAGTTTAGTTTTTTTTTTTTATTTTAGGATAATTTATTTTAGTTTATTTTTTATGTTTATATTTAGGTTTATGTTTATTTTTTAGTTTAGTTTTATTTTTATTTTATTTTTTAGGTTTAGGTTTGATTTTATTTTAGGTTTAGGTTTAGGTTTGATTTTATTTTAGGTTTAAGTTTTACATTTAATTTATTTTATTTTATTTAGTTTAGGGTTTAGGTTTTTTTTTCTTTTTAGTTTAGGTTTTATTTTAGTTTAGTTTATCTTATTATAGGTTTAGGTTTATTTTATTTTGTTTATTTTAGGTTTAGGTTTTTTTTTTAATTTTGGGTTTAGGTTTTTTTTTATTTATTTATAGGTTTTATTTTTAGGATTATTTTTTTTACTTTAGGTTTTTATTTAGTTTTTATTTTATTTTATTTTAGGAGTTTTTTAAGGTTTATTTTATTTTATTTAGTTTAGTTTAGGTTTTTATCTATTTTATTTTTGATTCATTTTAATTTTTTATTTATTTTTAAGCTTTCATTTAAGTTTATTTTTTATCTTTAGGATTTTATTTATTTTTGATTTTATTTTACTCTAAGTTTATTTTATTTAAAATTTTTATTTTATTTAGGTTTGTTACTTTTTAGTTTAGTTTAGGCTTTTATTTATTTTATTTTAGTTTATTTTTTATTTTGATTTTAATTTATTTTTAGGTTTAAGCTTTGGTTTTAATTTAAGTTTTTTTTAGGTTTATTTATTTATTTTAGTTTTAGGATTTATTTAGTTTAGGTTTAGGTTTTTAGGTTTTTGAGACATACGGTTTAGGCTTTAGGA
This sequence comes from Cymbidium sinense, assembly GCA_021442155.1. NCBI lineage: Eukaryota > Viridiplantae > Streptophyta > Magnoliopsida > Asparagales > Orchidaceae > Cymbidium > Cymbidium sinense. The sequence continues at coordinate 62,295 of JAKCPB010002095.1, read as the reverse complement.
TTTAGGCTTTAGGTTTAGGTTTTATTCTTTAGGGTTTTAGGTTAGGGTTTAGGGTTTAAGGTTTAGGGTTTAGTGTTCAGGCTTTAGGGTTTAGGGTTTTAAAAGTTTAGGGTTTAGGGTTTCGGGTTTAGGGATTAGGGTTAGTTTAGGGTTCAAGGTTTAGGCTTTAGGATTAGAGTTTTAGTTAAATTTGTCTTTAGAGGCAATTAGGGTTTAGGTTAGATTAGGTTTAGGGTTAGGGTTTAGGATAGGTTAGGGTTTAGGTGTTAGGTTTAGTGTTTGGGTTTAGGTTTGGGTTTAGATTTTTTAGGGTTTAGGGTTTATGGTTTGTAGGTTTAGGGTTTAGGGTTTAGGATTTAGGGTTTTCAATTTGGTTTTTTTTAAATCAAAGCAAAATAGGTTTATGTTTATTTAGTTTACTTAGTTTATATTTTATTTATTTTAATGTATTTTTTCTTTAGATTAATTTAATTTTAATTTTAATTAGTTTTATATATTTTAGGTTTATTTATTTTAGTTTAGTTTTTTTACTTTAGTTTATTTTATTTTTAGGTTTAGTTTTTATTTTTTGTTTTTAGTTTTAGGTTTTATTTTTTATTTTATTTTCTTATGTATAGGTTTTAGATTTTTATTTTAGGTTTATTTTAGAGTTTATTTTTTAGTTTAAGTTTAGGTTTATTTTAGTTTATTTTATTTAGTTTAGGTTCAGGTTCAGGTTTTATTTTTTTAGTTTAGTTTATTTTAGTTTAGGTTTAAGTTTATTTTATTTTTATTTTAGGTTTAGGTTTTTTATTTAGTTTATAGTATATGTTTTATATTTTACTTATTTTTAGATTTATTGTTTATGTTTAGGTTTTTTATTTAGTTTTAATTTATTTTATTTTAGGTTTATTTTATTTAGGGTTTAGGGTTTAGAGCTGTTTAGGGTTTTAGGGTTTAGGGTTTAGGGTTTAGGGGTTTTTTTAATTAAGTAAACCAGTAGGATTTGGTTTATTTAGTTTTTTTATTTATTTTATTTAGGTTGATTTTTTTTTAGTTTAGTTTATTTATTTTAGATTATGTTTTCATTTTAGTTTATTTTCTAGGTTTATGTTTATGTTTATTTCCATAAGCAGAGATCTTTCTTTTTCTAGTTCCCTCAAAACCATGACCTTTGATCCACCATTATATCCACGATCTCTACATACCACCATGGCTATAACCTCCACGCTTCCCACCTCCACAACCACCACTATTTACCTCCATATACTTTTTGATAACCACCTCATCCTTCACCTCCATTTCCAAGCTTGGTTGTGGTGATGTTCCTCATCAGGTTTGCATTCTTAGGGTTTAGGTCTAGGTTTAGGTTTATTAGATTATAGGGTTTATGTTTAATTTTTAATTTATTTAGTTACTTTAGGTTTTGGTTTAGGGTTCTGTGTTTAGGGTTTAGGGTTTAGGGTAAAGTTTAGTTTAGGGTTTAGGTTTAGGGTTTAGGGTTTTGGGTTTAGGGTTTTAGGGTTTAGGGTTTTAGGGTTTATTTTTTTTAGATTTAGGTTTATGGTTTAGGGTTTTTTTTTAGTTGTTTAGATTTAGGGTTTAGGATTTAGGATTTAGGGTTTTAGGGTATATAATATAGGGTTTAGGTTTTTTAAATTAAGTAAACTAATAGGTTTAAGTTTATTTAGTTTATTTTTTATTTATTATAGTTTACTTTAATTTTTTATTTTTTATTTATGATTTTTATTTTATTTATTTTAGTTTAGGTTTTTTTTAATAGTTTAGGTTTTATTTTTATTTAATTTTAAGTTTAACATTTAGGTAGGTTTTTTTAGTTTTTTTAGTATTTTATTTTAGGTTTATTTTATTTAGGTTAACATTTAGTTCTTATTTTATTTATGTTTTTATTCTTAGGTTTATTTTATTTTATTAGTTTAGTTTAGGATTTTATTTAATTTGTTTTAGTTTATTTTTATTTTTTTATTTTATTTTATTTTTATGTTTAGGTATAGGTTTTAGTTTAGGTTTTTCTTTTTTAAAATTTTATTTAGGTTTGGTTCTTTTGTTTATTTTATTTTTATTTTAGGTTTAAGTTTTTTTTAAGTTTAGGTTTAGGTTTTATTTTTATTTATTTTAAGTTATTTTTTAATTTAAGTTTATTTAGTTTTTTATTTTATATTTAGGTTTATTTATTTTAAGTTTTTTATTTTATTTATGTTTTTATTTTTTTAGTTTAGTTTAGGTTTTATTTATTTATTTTAGATAATTATTATTTATTATATTTTATTTTAAGTTTAAGTTTTGGTATTAGTTTATGTTATTATTATTATTTTTAATATTATAATTTAGGTTTAGGTTTTATTTATTTTATTTTTAGGTTTTATTTAGTTTAGTTTTATTTTTTTTAGGTTTTAGGATGTATGGTTTAGGGTTTAAGATTTTTTATTTTGTTTAGGATTTTTAGGTTTAGGGTTTAGGGGTTTAACTTTATGGTTTTGGTTTTAGGTTTAGGTTTAGGATTAGGGTTACTTTAGGGTTTAAGTTATTAGGGTTTAGGATTTAGTGTTTTAGGGTTTAGGTTTAGGTTTAGGTTATAGTTTAGTTTAGGTTTATTTTAGAGTTTATTTTTTTAGATTTATATAGTTTATTTTTTTTTTAGGGTTTAGGGTTTTTATTTTTTATTAGTTTAGTTTAGGTTTATTTATTTTTATTTAGGTTTAGGTTTAGGTTTTTTTTTAAATTTATTTTAGGTTTAGGTTATTTAGTTTATTTTTTATTTATTTTTATTTAGGTTTAATTTTTATTTTTATTTTATTTAGTTTAATTATTTATTAGGTTTATTTATTTTAGATTGTTTTAATTTATTTCTTTAGGTTTAGGTTTATGTTTATTTTCTAGTTTAGCTTTATTTTATTTTATTTTGTAGGTTTAATTTATTTTTTATTTTTTTTTAAGTTTATTTATTTTATTTTTATAGGATTGTTTTAGGTTTTATAGGTTTATTTTAAGTTTTAATTTTTAGTTTAGTTTAGTTTTTTTATTTTATTTTTTATTTTATTTAGTTTATGTTTAGTTTATTTTAGGTTTAGGGATTTATTTATTTTTTATTTAGTTTAGGTTTGTTTTATTTTATTTTTGGTTTAGGTTTTTTGTTTAGGTTTTATTTTTTTATTTAGTTTTAGGTTTATTATTTAGTTTTTTATTTTTTTTAATTTAGGATTATTTTATTTTAGGTTTAAGGTTTTAGGGTTAGAGTTTAGGGTTTGGGTTTAGGTTTTAGGTTTTAGGGTTTAGGGTTTTAGGGTTTAGGGATGTTTTATTTGGGTTTAGGGTTAGTTTTGATTTTGGGTTTAGGTTAGTTAAGAGTTTAGTTTAGGGTTTGTTTAGGGTTTAGGGTTTAGGTTTAGGTTAGTTATAGGTTTAAGGTTTAGGGTTTTAATAAAACATTAAGTTATGTTTAGGTTTATTAGTTTTATTTATCATATTATTTTTTATTTAAGTTAATTTTTATTTATATTTAGTTTAGTTTTTTTTATTTTAGGATTATTTATTTTAGTTTATTTTTATGTTTATATTTAGGTTTATTTTTTTAGTTTAGTTTATTTTTATTTTATTTTTTTTAGGTTTAGGTTTGATTTTATTTTAGGTTTAGGTTTAGGTTTATTTATTTTAGGTTTAGTTTACATTTAATTTATTTTATTTTATTTAGTTTAGGGTTTAGGTTTGTTTCTTTAGATAGTTTAGGTTTATTTTTAGTTTAGTTTATTATTATAGGTTTAGGTTTATTTTATTTTGTTTATTTTAGGTTTAGGTTTTTTTTTTAGTTTTTGGGTTTAGGTTTATTTTTTATTTATTTATAGATTTTATTTTTTAGGATTATTTTTTGACTTTAGGTTTTATTTAGTTTTTTTTTATTTTAGGAGTTTTTAGGTTTATTTTATTTTATTTAGTTTAGTTTAGGTTTTTATCTATTTTATTTTGATTCATTTTAATTTTTATTTATTTTTTAAGTTTCATTTAAGTTTATTTTTTATCTTTAGATTTTATTTAGTTTTGATTTTATTTTTAAGTTTATTTTATTTAAATTTTATTTTATTTAGGTTTTACTTTTAGTTTAGTTTAGGTTTATTTATTTTATTTTAGTTTATTTTTATTTTATTTTAATTTATTTTAGGTTTCTTTGGTTTTAATTTAGTTTTTTTTTAGGTTTTTTTATTTTAGTTTAGGATTTATTTAGTTTAGGTTTAGGTTTTAGGTTTTAGAATTGGTTTAGGTTTAAGTTTGCTTTAGGTTTAGGTTTTAGTCTTTAGGTTTTGGGTTAGGGTTTAGGGTTTAGTTTAGGGTTTAGTGTTTAGGGTTTTAAAGTTTAGGGGTTTAGGGTTTAGTGATTAGGGTTAGTTTAGGTTAGTTTAGGCTTTAAGTTAGAGGTTTTAGTTTAGGTATAGGTTTAGGTTAGGTTTTTGGATATTTAGGTTAGGAGTTTAGGATAGATTAGTTTAGGTGTTAGGGAGTTTAGTGTTTAGGGTTTAGGATTTTTGGGTTTAAGATTTTTAGGGTTTAGGTTTAGGATTTAGGGTTTAATTTAGGTTTTTTTAAAATCAACAAAATGGTAGGTTTATGTTTATTTAGTTTACTTAGTTTATATTTTATTTATTTTAATGTATTTTCTTTTTTTAGATATAATTTAATTTAATTTTAATTAGTTTATATATTTTAGGTTTATTTAGTTTAGTTTTTTTTACTTTAGTTTATTTTATTTTTTAGGTTTAGTTTTATTTTTGTTTTTTTTAGTTTTAGGTTTTTATTTTATTTTCTTATAGGTTTTAGATTTTTTATTTTAGGTTTATTTTAGGGTTTATTTTTTTAGTTTAGTTTAGGTTTATTTTAGTTTATTTTATTTAGTTTAGGTTGGTTTAGGTTTTATTTTTTAGTTTAGTTTATTTTAGTTTAGGTTTAGTTTATTTTATTTTTATTTTAGGTTTAGGTTTTTATTTAGTTTATAGTTTATGTTTTATATTTTACTTATTTTTTAGATTTATTGTTTATGTTTAGGTTTTATTTAGTTTTTTTTAATTTATTTTATTTTAGGTTTATTTTATTTAGGGTTTAGGGTTTAGAGGGTTTAGTTTAGGGTTTTAGGGTTTAGGGTTTAGTTTGTTTATTAAGTAAACCAAGGTTTTAGTTTATTTAGTTTTTTTTTGTTGATTTCTTTTAGTTTAGTTTATTTATTTTAGGTGTTTTATTTTAGTTTATTTTTTTAGGTTTAGGTTTATGTTTATTTTGGTTTAGTTCTTTAGTTTTGGTTTAGTTTGATTATTATATCCCATCTCATTTAGTATAATTTAGTTTTTTTTATTGATTATATCCTTATTTTTATTTTTTATTTTTAGGTTTATTCTTAGGGTTTAGTAGTTTAGGTTTATTAGGTTTAGGGTTTATGTTTATTTTTTAATTTAGTTTAGGTTTGGTTTGGGTTTATTTTAGGTAAGTGTTTATGGTTTAGGGTTTTTAGGGTTTAGGGTTTAGGTTTTGGTTTTAGGGTTTAGGGTTTTAGGTTTATTTTTTTTAGGGTTTAAGGTTTATGGTTTAGGGTTTTTAGGGTTAGTTTATTTAGGGTTTAGGATTTATTTAGGGTTTTTTTATATAATATAGGGTTTAGGTTTTTTTTAAATTAACTAATAGGTTTAGTTTATTTAGTATATTTAGTATATTTTTTATTTATTATAGTTTACTTTAATTTTTATTTTATTTATTTTGCTTATTTTTTTTTTTTATTTATTTTAGATTTATTTATTTTATTATTTTTTTTAATATAGGTTTAGGTTTATTTTTTATTTAATTTTAAGTTTAACATTTAGGTTAGTTTTCTTTTAGTTTTAGTGTATTTTATTTTAGGTTTATTTTATTTAGGTTAACATTTAGTTTTATTTATTTATGTTTTATTTTAGGTTTATTTTATTTTTTAGTTTAGTTTAGGATTTTATTTAATTTATTTTAGTTTATTTTATTTTTTATTTTATTTTTATTTTATGTTTAGGTATAGGTTTAGTTTAGTTTTCTTTTAATATTTTATTTAGGTTTAGTTTTTTGTTTATTTTATTTTTTTATTTTAGGTTTAGTTTTTTTTTTAGTTTAGTTTAGGTTTATTTTATTTATTTTTAAGCTTATTTTTTTAATTTAAGTTTTTATTTAGTTTTATTTTATTTTTTAGTTTTTATTTAGTTTTTTATTTATTTATGTTTTTTATTTTTAGTTTAGTTTAGGTTTTATTTATTTTATTTTAGATAATTATTATTTTTATATTATATTTTACTTTTAAGTTTAAGTTTTGGTATTAGTTTATGTTATTATTATTATTTTTAATATTATAATTTAGGTTTAGGTTTATCTATTTATTTTATTTTTAGGTTTTATTTAGTTTAAGTTTCAGTTTTTAGGTTTTTAGGATGTAAGGTTTATGGTTTAATTTTTTAAGTTTTAGGATTTAGATTTAGGTTAGATTTAGGGTTTAGTTTAAACTTTATGGTTTAGGTTTTTTAGGGTTTAGGTTTTAGATTAGGGTTATGGTTGGTTATAGGTTTTAGGATTTAGTTTTAGGGTTTAAGGTTTAGGTTTAGGGTTAGGGTTAAGTTTAGGTTTAGGTTTAGTAGTTAGGTTTAGGTTTTAGTGTTTAGATTTAGGGAGTTTAACTTTTAGGTTTAGGTTTAGGGTTAGGGTTTGGGGTTTAGAGTTTAGGGATTAGGGTTTAGGGTTTATTTAGGGTTTTTGGTTTAGGGTTTAGGTTTTTTTTTTTAAATTAAGTAAATTGGTAGGTTTAGGTTTATTTAGTTTATTTTTATTTATTTTTTTTTTTATTTAGGTTTAATTTTATTTTTATTTTTTTATTTAGTTTAATATTTACTTAGTTTATTTATTTTAGATTGTTTTTTATTTTAGTTTATTTCTTTAGGTTTAGGTTTATGTTTATTTTTAGTTTAGTTTATTTTATTTTATTTTTTGTAGGTTTTATTTTATTTTTTATTTTTTTAGGCTTAAGTTCACATATTTATTTTATTTTTTATAGGATTAGTTTTTAGGTTTTTATTATAGGTTTATTTTTATGTTTTAATTTTTAGTTTAAGTTTAGTTTTTTTTATTTTATTTTATTTTATTTAGTTTATATTTAGTTTATTTTAGGTTTAGGCTTCGATTTCATTTATTTTTATTTAGGTTTAGGTTTGTTTTATTTTTTATTTTAGTTTTCTTAGTTTAGGTTTTATTTTATTTAGTTTTAGGTTTATTATTTAGTTTTTTTATTTTTTAATTTTAGGATTTTTATTTAGAGTTTAGGTTTAGGGTTAGAGTTGATGGTTTAAGGTCTAGGTTTTAGGGTTTAGGGTTTAGTATTTTTAAGGTTTAGGGATGTAGGTTTAATGCTTAGGGTTTAGGGTTAGTTTTGGATTTAGTTTAGGGTTAGTTAGAGTTTAGAGTTTAGGGTTATGTTTAGGGTTTAGGTTTAAGGTTTAGGTTAGTTTTAGGTTTTAAGGTTTAGGTTTTTTTAATAAAATTAAAACGATATGTTTAGGTTTATTGAGTTTATTTTTTTATTTATCATAGTTTTAATATTTTATTTAAGTTTATTTTTATTTATATTTAGTTTAGTTTTATTTTAGATTATTTATTTTAGTTTATTTTTTATGTTTATATTTAGGTTTATGTTTATTTTTTAGTTTAGTTTTATTTTTATTTATTTTTTTTAGGTTTAGGTTTGATTTTTTATTTTTTAGGTTTAGGTTTAGGTTTATTTATTTTAGGTTTAAGTTTACATTTAATTTATTTTATTTTATTTAGTTTAGGGTTTAGGTTTTGTTTTCTTTCGATAAAAGTTTAGGTTTATTTATTTTAGTTTAGTTTATCTTATTATAGGTTTAGGTTTATTTTATTTTGTTTATTTTAGGTTTAGGTTTTTTTAGTTTGGGTTTAGGTTTTATTTTTTTATTTATTTAGGTTTTATTTTTTAGGTTATTTTTTTACTTTAGGTTTTTTTTAGTTTTTTATTTTATTTTATTTTTAGGGTTTTTTAAGGTTTATTTTATTTTATTTAGTTTAGTTTAGGTTTTTATCTATTTTATTTTTGATTCATTTTAATTTTTTATTTATTTTTAAGCTTTCATTTAAGTTATTTTTTATCTTTAGGATTTTATTTAGTTTTGATTTTATTTTACTCTAAGTTTATTTTATTTAAAATTTTTATTTTATTTAGGTTTGTTACTTTTTAGTTTAGTTTAGGCTTTTATTTATTTTATTTTAGTTTATTTTTTATTTTAATTTTAATTTATTTTTAGGTTTAAGCTTTGGTTTTAATTTAAGTTTTTTTTAGGTTTATTTGTTTATTTTAGTTTTAGGATTTATTTAGTTTAGGTTTAGGTTTTTAGGTTTTTGAGACATACGGTTTAGGCTTTAGGCTTTAGGCTTTAGGTTTAGGTTTTAGTCTTTAGGGTTTTGGGTTAGGGTTTAGGGTTTAGGGTTTAGTGTTCAGGCTTTAGGGTTTAGGATTTTAAAAGTTTAGGGTTTAGGGTTTAGGGATTAGGGTTAGTTTAGGGTTCAGGGTTTAGGCTTTAGGGATTAGAGTTTTTAGGGTTTAAGGTATAGGTCTTAGAGACAGATTAGGGTTTAGGGTTAGATTAAGGTTTAGGGTTAAGGGTTTAGGATCAGGATTAGGGTTTAGGTGTTAGGGATAGTTTAGTGTTTAGGGTTTAGGATTTTGGGTTTAAGATTTTTTAGGGTTTAGGGTTTAGGATTTAGGGTTTTCAATTTAAGGTTTTTTTTTAAAATCAAGCAAAATGGTAGGTTTATGTTTATTTAGTTTACTTAGTTTATATTTTATTTATTTTAATGTATTTTTCTTTTTAGATATAATTTTAATTTTAATTTTAATTAGTTTATATATTTTAGGTTTATTTATTTTAGTTTAGTTTTTTTACTTTAGTTTATTTTATTTTTAGGTTTAGTTTTATTTTTTGTTTTTTTAGTTTTAGGTTTTATTTTTTTATTTATTTTCTTATGTATAGGTTTAGATTTTTTTATTTTAGGTTTATTTTAGGGTTTATTTTTTAGTTTAAGTTTAGGTTTATTTTAGTTTATTTTATTTAGTTTAGGTTCAGGTTTAGGTTTTATTTTTTTAGTTTAGTTTATTTTAGTTTAGGTTTAAGTTTATTTTATTTTTATTTTAGGTTTAGGTTTTTTATTTAGTTTATAGTTTATGTTTTATATTTTACTTATTTTTAGATTTATTGTTTATGTTTAGGTTTTTATTTAATTTTTAATTTATTTTATTTTAGGTTTATTTTATTTAGGGTTTAGGGTTTTAGAGCTAGGGTTTAGGGTTTAGGGTTTTTTTAGGGTTTAGGGTTTAAGGGTTTGTTTAATTAAGTAAATTAGGTTTTTGGTTTATTTAGTTTTTATTTAGGTTGATTTCTTTTAGTTTAGTTTATTTATTTTAGGTTTTTTTATTTTAGTTTATTTTAGGTTTAGGTTTATGTTTATTTCCATAAGTTTCCATTAGTTTCTCTAGTTTAAACCACCCGACCTCTCATTTTATCCACCATTATATTATCTTCCACCACCATGGCTATAACCTCCATGCCGTCCCACCTCCACCACCACTTCCACACCTCCATATCAATTTTGTGATAACCACCTCATCCTTCACCTCCATTATTTAGACCAGCTTGTTTAGGTGATGTTCTTCATCAAGGTTAGTGCATTCTTAGGGTTTAGGTCTAGGTTTAGGTTTATTAGGTTTTAGGGTTTATGTTTTTTTCCTAATATATTTAGTTACTTTAGGTTTTGTTTTAGGGTTTTGTGTTTAGGGTTTAGGGTTTAGAGTAGATGTTTAGGGTTTAGGGTTTAAGGTTAGGGTTTAGGGTTTAGGGTTTTAGGGTTTAGGGTTTTAGGGTTTATTCTTTTAGGGTTTAAGGTTTATGGTTTAGGGTTTTTTAGGGTTCAGGGTTTACGATTTAGGGTTGTAGGATTTAGGATTTAGGGTTTAGGGCTTAGGGTATATAATATAGGGTTTAAGGTTTTTTTTTAAATTAAGTAAACTAATAGGTTTAAGTTTATTTAGTATATTTAGTTTATTTTTTATTTATTATAGTTTACTTTAATTTTATTTTTATTTATGCTTATTTTTTTATTTTTTTATTTATTTTAGATTATTTATTTTGTTTTTTAATATAGGGTTTAGGTTTATTTTTTATTTAATTTTAGTTTTTATTTAGGTATAGTTTTCTTTTAGTTTTTTTAGTGTATTTTATTTTAGGTTTATTTTATTTAGCGTTAACATTTAGTTTTATTTTATTTATGTTTTTTATTTTAGGTTTATTTTATTTTTTAGTTTAGTTTAGGATTTTATTTAATTTATTTTAGTTTATTTTTTATTTTTTTATTTTATTTTATTTATGTTTAGGTTTAGGTTTAGTTTAGGTTTTCTTTTTAATATTTTATTTAGGTTTGGTTCTTTTATTTATTTTATTTTTTAGGTTATATTTAGTTTAAATTTTAGTTTTAAGTTTTATGATTTATATAGGTTTAGGGTTTAGGTTTAGGTTTAGGTTTAGGTTTAGGTTTAGGGTTAAGTTTAGTGTTTAGGTTTAGGTTTAGGTTTAGGTTTTAGGCTTAAGGTTTAGGAGGTGGGGTTTAAGGTTTAGTTTATAGTTTAGCTTTAGGTTTAGTTTTTTAGTTTAGGTTTTAGGTTTAGTTTAGGTTTAGCATTTTATTATTAGGTTTAGGTTTTAGGTTAGGGTTGGTTTAGGGTTTAGTTTAGGGTTTTAGGTTGAGGGTTTAGGGTTTAGTGGTTTTAGTGTTTGTTTATGATTTTATTTAGGTTAGGTTTAGGTTTAGGTTTTAGTTTGGTTTTTATTTATATTTAATTTAGGTTAATATTTATTTTATTTAGTTAGTTTATTTATTTTATTTATTTATTTTAGTTTTGGTTTTTCATTTTAGTTTATTTTTTAGGTTTAGGTTTAAGTGTAGGTTTATGTTTATTTTTTAGTTTAGTTTTATTTTAATTTTATTTTTTAGGTTAGGTTTTATTTTTTATATTAAGGTTTTGGTTTAGGTTTTTTTTATTTTATGTTTTTTAGGTTTAGGTTTAGTTTTTATTTTATATTTATTTTTTAGGTTTAGGTTTATTTTTATTTATTTTTTATTTATTTAGTTTAGAGGTAATTTATTTTAGGTTTAGTTTAGGTTTAGGTTTATTTATTTTTAGGTTTAGGTTTATTTTATTTTGTTTATTTTAAGTTTAGGTGTTTTATTAGGGTTTAGGGTTTAGGTTTTATTTTTATTTATTTTAAGTTGTATTTTTTAGGTTTCTTTTTTAGGTTTATGTTTTATTTTCTTTTTTTTAATTTATTTTAGGTTTATTTTATTTTTATTTGTTTTTTAAGTTTTATCTTATTAGGTTTTATTTTTTAGGTTTAATTTCTTTTATAGTTTTAGTTTTTTATTTATTTTATTTAGTTTAGTTTTAGGTTTATTAATTTTATGTTTATTTCTTTATTTTAGGTTTAGTTTATTTTCATATTTATTTTGGGTTTTAGGTTTAGGTTTTTAGGGATTAGGGTTTAGAGTTGTAGGTTTTAGGGCTTAGGATTTAGGGTTTAGGGTTTAGGGTTTGGCGTTTAGGGTTTAAGGTTTAGGGTTGTAGGATTTAGGATTTAGGGTTTAGGGTTTAGGGTTTAGGGTTTAGGGTTTAAGGTTTGGGGTTTTAGGGTTTGGGGTTTAGGGTTTATGGTTTAGGTTTAGGGTTTAGGATTTAGGGTTGATTTTTTTTTATGTTTTTATATTTTTTTTATTTTTTTTATTTTAATTAAGTAAACTAGTATGTTTATGTTTATTTAGTTTATTTTTTATTTATTTTAGTTTATTTTTATTTAAGTTTATTTTTTTATTTTTTATTTTTAGTTTTAGTTTATTTATTTTAGTTTAGTTTAATTTATTTAGGTTTAGGTTTATTTTATTTTATTTAGGTTTAGTTTTCTTAGGTTTGATTAGGTTTTATTTTTATTTATTTTTTATTTTATTTTTAAGTTTATTTTTTAGGTTTTAATTTTTATTTAATTTTTATTTTATTTAATTTTAGGTTTATTTTACTTTTATTTTAGTTTTATTTTTTATTTTATTTAGGTTTTTAAATTTTTAGTTTAGTTTAGGTTTTTATTTTTTTATTTTAGTTTAATTTTTAATTTTTATTTTATTTTATTTTATTTTTTTTGGTTAGGTTTTATTTGTTTTATTTTTAGTTTTATTTAATTTAGGTTTAGTTTTAGTTTAGGGTTTAGGGTTAAAGTTTATTAGTTTAGTTTAGAGTTTAGGGTTTAGGGTTTAGGTTTGGGGTTTAGCTTAGGGTTAGGGTTTATTTAGGGTTTAGGTGTTTTTTTAAAAAAAATTAACTAGTAGGTTTAGGTTTGTTTAGTTTATTTTTTATATTTTATTTATTTTATTTTTATTTTATTTATGTTTATTTTTATTTTATTTAATTATGTTTATTTATTTTAGGTTTATTTATTTTAGTTTAAGTTTTTTTATTTTTATTTAAATTTTATGTCTAGGTTTATTTTTTAGTTGTGTTTTATTTTTGTTTTATTTTTTAGGTTTTGGTTTTATTTCTTATTTTTAGGTTTAGGTTTTTATCTTATTTTGTTAGGTTTAGGTTTTAGGTTTTTATTTTAGGTTTATTTTTAGGTTTATTTTTAGTTGGTTTAGGTTTATTTTAGTTTATTTATTTTACTTTATTTTAGTTTAGATTTCTTTTATTTTAGGTTTTAGGTTTATTTTTATTTTTAGGATTATTTTTAAGTTTATTTAATTTTTATTTTATTTTATTTTAGGTTTATTTTAGGTTTAATTTATTTTTATTTTACATTTAGTTTATATTTTATTTAGGTTTTCTTAAGTTTATTTATCTTTTTTTAGTTTAGTTTAGGTTTTATTTATTTTATTTTAATTTATTTTATTTGTTTATCTTTTTATTTTTTAGGTTTAGGTTTAGGTCTTCATTTAGAATTTTATTTACTATTTTATTTAGGTTTATTTATTTTATTTATTTTATTTTTTAAGTTTATTTAGTTTAGGTTTAGGTTTTAGGTTTTTTAGGGTTTTGGGTTTAGGGTTTAGGGTTTATAGTTTAGGGTTTTAGGGTTTTAGGTTTAGGGTTTAGTGTTTAGGGTTTGATTAGTTTTAGGGTTTAGGGTCTAAGGTTTAGTTTAGGCATTTAAGGTTTAGATTTAGGTTCAAATTTATGGTTTTAGGCTTTAGGGTTTTAGGTTTTAGGGTATAGGTTTAGAGGTTAGCTTTAGGGTTTAGTTTAGGGTTTATGGTTTAGGTTTTGCTTTAGGTTTAGGGTTTAGTGTTTAAGGTTAAGGTTAAGGTTTAGTGTTTAGCATTTAAGATTTAGGGTTTAGGATTTATCCTTTTGGGTTTAGGGTTTATGGTTTAGGGTTTATCATTTAGCGTTTAGTGTTTAGGCTTTAGTGTTTAGGGTTTTTAGGGTTTAGAGTTTCTTTTTTAAAATTAAGCAAACAGGAAAGACTATGTTTATTTACTTTATTTTTTATTTATATTTTTATTTATTATTTATTTTTCTAGGTTTTATTTTAATTTATTTTTTTAGGTTGAGTTTATTTATGAGTTTCATTTTTTTATTTTTTTAAAGTTTATTTTTATTTAAGTTTAGGAATTTTATTTTTTTAGGTTTAGGTTTAGATTTTGATTTAGGGTTTAAGTTTATTAGGTTTATTTTAGTTTATTTTATTTTATTTAGTTTAGGTTTAGGTTTAGGTTTAGATTTAGGTTTTATTTATTTTAGTTTAGGTTTAAGTTTATTTTAATTTGTTTATTTTATTTTTATTTTAGGTTTAGTAGTTTAGGTTTTGGTTTTATTTTTCCTTTATAGGTTTATTTTTTTAGGTTTAAGTTTTATTTATTTTCAAGGTTTATTTTAGGTTTATTTTGTTTTATTTTACGTTTAGTTTTATTATTTAGTTTTTTTATTCTTAGTTTTATTTTATTTTTATTTTAGTTTGGGTTTTTATTTATTTTATTTTAGTTTATTTGATTTTATTTTTAAGTTTAGGTTTAGGTTTTAGTTTAGGTTTTTATTTTATTTATGTATAATTTTATTTATTTATTTTATTTTTAGGTTTTATTTAGTTTAAGTTTAGGTTTTGAGGTTTTTAAGGTTTATGGTTTAGATTTTAGGGTTTAAGGTTTAGGGTTTTAGGGTTTAGAGTTTTAGGGTTTAGGGTTTAGGGTTAGGTTTTAGGGTTTAGGGTTTAAGGTTAGTTTGGGGTTTAGGGTTTAGTGAAGATTTTAGGTTTAGGGTTTAGGGAATTAACTAAGAGTAGGTTAATTTATTTTCTAGTTATTTTAGTTTATTTTAATTTATATTTAGGTTTAAAAGTTTAGTTTATTTAGGGATTTATTTTAGAGGAAAAGGTTTGGAGGTTTATGCAAGTTTAGTTTTAATTTTAAAGGAGGTTTTATATTTTACAAAAGTTTAGGTTTAGGAAGTTTAGGGTTTAGAGTTTAGGGTTTAGGGTTAATTTATGGTTTAGATTTAGTGTTTAGGCTTTAATGGTTTTATGGACTTAGCCAAATTCTTCATTCCAAAGTCCAAATTCAATTTACTCATGAATCAATCATACCAATCCATTCACAAATATAAATAAAATCTACAATCATCAAGCTAAACCAAAATCAATAGTCAAACCTAACAATCGACTTGAGCAGGGATACCAACACAGTCGAAATGACAAAAGCCAAGAACCATCCAGATTGTCCCAAAGTAAAAAAACCAATAAATGGGGACTAACACCAACATGACCACCAATCCAATCAGAGGATAACCAAGCAACATGTAAAAGATAAAGGGGAGCTGCACCTCCACCAACATGATAAACAAAAGACCAAAGGAGCATCCAATAAGGCTACCACCAAAATAGCCAATGTAATGAAACCACCACCACAAACCAAGAGCAAGATATTAGAAACAAGGAGAGAAAAGTACACCGAAGAGGTAATACCCACAACCAAAATAAAATCAAGACCAAACCTAGTGACCAACACCCAAGGAAAACCAAGCACCACTTCGCACCAACCCAAATGACAACAAACCAAAATGAAGACAAAAAAAAAAAAGATCTCACACACAAACAGCAAAGCCAATAAAAGCTCACTAGCAAACAACATTTATGCAAGGAAAAATAGACCCATAGCTAAACTACCACCCAAATAAGAAAAACAAAGATAAGGTTAGCAAGAGGAAGACCATTGCAGGGGCTGAAAACAACCAAGAAAACCAAAACCAACAAAAGCGATCACCAAGGCCCAATCAACAAAATAGAAAATACAATAGCAAACACCTTCACCGAAAATCAAACTAAAGATAAAACCAACAACACCAGATCACGCCACCGGAGGTAAAACCAGCCAACACACCACCATCAACCAACCAGCCAATACCATAGCCAATCGGCCAAGACCAACAAGGCCAAACTAGTCACCACAACAAAAGATCCAACTCAAAGGAAGCAACCAACATATGAGGCAAACCTCATTGAGGAAAATTGATAATAACTAGAACCCAATAGGAGGCCACCAAAAAATAACAAGACAATTGTGATAATCACCCAACCATGTAAACAACCATGGAAAAGCAAGCCTATGAGGACCACAAACCCACTAGCATTAAACTATGGAGGAAAGGAAAGTGACCCGAGCAAAATTAAGTCCCTTCTAGACCCAAGAGAACAAATAGCCACCACAAAGAGAAAATTGGAAGGGAATAACCACAAAACATCAAGCTCCAAGCCATAAGCCAGAGGGAACAACCAATAATCAGTAGCCATCGAGCCAAAATAGGAAAGGAAAGTAATAACCACCAAAAAGCCCAAAACTAAGACATAAATAAAAAGGCTAACAATAGCCTTCAAATAAACACCACCCAAGACAACCAGGTAGAGGGTAGAAATAAATAACAACATCCACCAAACAAGGTAGCACTCAAAGAAAATGAAGTTAGCCAAGACCCTAAAGAAGAACAACAAGGAGTACTCCAAATATGGGAAAGTACAAAAGCAGCAATCAATTAAAAGGCTCAAAGAAAACACCATAGCTAAAGACCAATAAAAAAAGCCACAAGTTAAAGTCTGAAGTCAGGTAGTCTTGAGTTATCTAGATTAACCAAGCCTCTCGGTAGCTTAGGTAAGTTTTAATTATCTAATATAGTGAGCTCATTTAATTCAACAACTAAATTGGCTAAAACATCGCACAAGCATTACCTTCGAAGAATATGAGAAATTTTGTAGCAAACTTGAGAGAGGGTTTTAGTGTGATTAAGGAGATAAAATAAATCAAAATTCCCCATTTTATTAGAAGTGAGAAAATCAAGTAAAGAAGAGTGTCAACTTCAATCCAAATATTAAAAGGCCTATGTTGAAAATATATCAATAGTTTTATTAATAGCCATAAGCTGACATGAATAATAGAACATGCTTTGAGGAGATAAGCAAAAGCAGAAATGATAGTACCATTGGAATCCATAATAATACCACCACAACCATTTTTATTAGGTGAAACTAAACCATTATTATTGATTTTAATAAAGTTCTCATTAGGTTTGATACAATGGATATCTTAATATCATTATTGAAAGAAACAATGGGAAGAATGAGACCTAATATTGCTAATTAAATTAGCATTAAACAAAGCATGTATTTTTTTCTTTAGTTCTAGCCAAGATCCTTTTATGATTCATAGGAATAGCACGATATTTAGCATCATTTCTATCCATCCAAATGAACCAAATAAAGGTAATACCAATTATGATTTTGATATGACCTTTCATAGTTTGTTGAAAACAAGCTTCAAGAAGTTGATATAAAGAAAGAAAACCATAAAAATAGTTAGTGTTAAATAAATCATCATACCATATCCATAATTTGAAGCAATGGCACCATTGATAAAAACA
The DNA here is from genome assembly GCA_021442155.1 of Cymbidium sinense. Taxonomy (NCBI): domain Eukaryota; kingdom Viridiplantae; phylum Streptophyta; class Magnoliopsida; order Asparagales; family Orchidaceae; genus Cymbidium; species Cymbidium sinense. The sequence goes on along the minus strand of JAKCPB010002095.1, from coordinate 45,299 downwards.
TGATTAACATTTTCAATATGAAAGCAACAATAGCACTTAGAAGGTAAATAAAACCCTTTATTCTAGAGCAAGAAATCTACAAGAATAAGTTATTCAAAATCCTCAATCTAAAAATAATAAGAAATGGGAATGATATTGTTCCAAAGTTTAATGAAAGCATTAGAGGTGTTTTTCTTATCTTTGATAAAATTCTAAACCTCTTTAAGAATGAATTCACCATTATAAGAGAGCTTAAAAAGAATTTGATCAGGTTTGTTAGAAAAAATATGGACATTTCTAAAGTTATCAAAAAGAGAAATAAAGATATATTTTCCAAGTTTTTTTTCATTCCAATTGTTATTAAGCCAAAAAGAGTTAACTTTGATAAAAACACCAGAGTGTGTAGATAAAAGGGAGTCAATATATCCATTGCCAATCCAATTGTTTTGCTAAAAGAAGGATGAGCCCAAATGAATACCCCAAGATATTAAGCATTCAACAACCCATTTAATGGAGCAAAGTTCTCAAATGGAGAGTCACCAACATTATAACCACAGATAAGAGGGTGTGTTACATTGGCGGTATTTTCCATCATAAATTTAGCCCAAATTCATTCTAAAATTTCCACTAGAGCTTATGAGAGAAGAAAATAATAGCTTCACGAATAGGTTTGCAAACAAGACCACCTTCACCAAAGGACCACAACATTTATGCCTCCAATGCATTCTTTTAATAGAATTATTGGATCCCTAAAAAATTTTATTAAGCAAGTGATGAATTCTGATAAGAGTAGAATGGGTAGGAATAATAGTTTGAATCAAATACAGACATTGAATTTAGAGTGCTTTTAAAAATAGTGAGCCTACCACCAAAGGAGAGTAAATGAATTCCCAAATAGAAATTTTATTTAAATTTTTTTGAATTAACTCATCAAAAGATGGGATCATTTTGGACCTTTAAAAGAGGGCACCCAAGTACTTAAGAGGTAAATGTTGATGTTTAAAATTAGTTATATGTAGTATGTGATTGATTTTATTATTGAGATATCTTTGGAAGAAGTAATTAAAATAGCTTTTGTTATCATTGATAGTAAGACCACTTTCTCTGAAATGTATTTAAAAGATTTTAAGATTCTTGATATGATGAATAGAAGCATTGCAAAAAATAATGAAATCATCCACAAAGCTTAAATGGGAAACATGAAAACACCAAGAGTTCTCTAATACATAGGATTATTTAAGAATAAATCATTGATGCTCCAAGGTAAGTATTCAACAACAATGATAAATAAAGTAGAAAATAAAGGATCCCCTTATCTTAAGCCATGGGAGGAAGGAAAGAAACCCAAAGCCTCCTCATTAAACAAAATAGAAAACCAGACATTATTAATATAATTTTTAATAGGAAAAAATAAATTTATCGAAAACCCAAATAAATTCATAATGTGAAAAGGAAATCCCAAGAGATATTATCAAAAGCTTTGGTAATATCTAATTTGAAAAGAATGTTTCCTCCACTATTCCTATCATCTAAATCATGAATTAATTCTAGGGCAAGTATAATATTATAAGAAATAGATTTACCTCTATGAAAACTAGTTTGGTTGAGGGAGATCTTATGAAGAAGAGGACTAAGCCTATTGGCAATAATTTTGGAAATTAGCTTATTGAAGAAGGTGCAAAGACTGATAGGTCTAAACTCACTCCAATAGTCCAGATTATTTTTCTTAGGTATGAGAATAATAGAAGTGCTAAAAAATATCTAGGAAAAGGATTACCATTAAAGAAATCAATCACAACATCAATCAAATCATTTTAAATAATAAACCAATATTTTTGAAAAAATTTGACTAGTGAAACCCTCCAGTCCAGCAACATAATATATCTTCATGCTATTAAGAACTTTAAAATTTTCATCTTCATTCGGCAAAATAGTAAGCAAAGCACTATCATCATTAATAATAATAGAAGGAATCAAGTGTGATTTAGAAATAGCTTCATAAGAACAACTCTTATTAAGCATATTTCTAAAAGAATTAATGAATCCTTAATATCATTATTCTCTGTAATCCATTCTCCATTATCATTTTAATTTTCTAAATATTTTTAAAGCTCTCTTTTTTATTAATAAAGCATGTAAATACCTAGTATTCCTATCAACATCTATAATATGTTTATTAACAGCTTTTTTATGCTAATAAGTTTCTTCCATATTTTGAAAATTAACAAGTTTATCCTTCGCCTCATTGAAGTCCATAATCTTGGAAGGTTTCTTCATAATATAAACTTCAAGATCATAAACAAAATTTTCCATATCCTTCATATTAGCAAAATGATTTTAAAATAATGCTTGTTCCACCAAACCAGATTTTGTTTAAGTCATTTTAGTTTAAACCGAGTCTATTCATCCCTCGTAATCAATTATCGGATGTAAAGGAGCTTTCTAATTATTAACAACATTAATTATTATGGTGTTTATTTTTTGAGATGCGGGACACCAGATCTTAGGGGTACTTATTGAAGTGATCTAGTATGAAATTAAAGAATGATACACTATCTCGATAGATAGAAATCATCCTATAATAGACCTAATCTATTAAGGACTCTAGGCATGATGGGTTTTCTAATATAAGATCTTTCTACTTTACATGGAAAAGTAAAGTAGGGTTTATTTTAAGTCGGGTTCATTAAGTTCCCTATGGAGGCAAGCCCCTATAGTTAATTATATCCTAGAATGTGAATTCCTTAGGAATACTCTCGATTAAAGTAGAAATTAAGGTCTCCAAAGATTTCAAGGCTAGACTATGAAAGGATTGTTTATTTTAAAAAATTAAATGGGATTGTTCAAAGAGAAGACTTATTATTGAGGCCAAAGGGAATGAGTAGGAAATACTCATGATACTAGGAAGCCTAGTGAGCATTCCAATCTATCCTATGGTTGGACTTTATATGTTTGAAGTTGAAGAGATTAATTTTATTGAAGTAGACATTTTATTAGAAAGCTAGGACTTATAATCCAACAACACAAAGTTGTGGAAATGCAGAGTTGAGGATTTATGCTAGTAGTTTGAAGGAAATAGTAGCCTAACCTATATCTAGGGAGCTTTGGAATGAGCCAAAGAATGACCTAAGTCTAAGCAAAAATGGGCATAAGGTTTACCTCTACAAAAAAGAATAAACCAGTCGACTGCTAGGCTTATAACCACCTAGAGTGGCCACCAGCTAACTCCTCCTATGATTTTAAAACCATGTAGGTAAGTCTTATGCATTTGAAAGATAGTTGGGCTATTATTAATTTAGAAAGAGACAAAAGTCCTTAAACCCACTCCCTAAGAGACTAGAGCATGAGTGGTATGAGTAATGACTTAATCTACAAATGCAAATCTTTTCAAATTTTATTTGATTTTGGACACTTCATTTTGACAAAGGTTTTTGGATTTGGTATGCCTATATTCATGATGAAGTTAAAATGTTGGCTAAATAAATGGGAAATTAGTGTTTTCCACCATAGAGGAGGCCTTCAAAGGTCAAGCCTTCCCCTATCATGCAAGGATGGAAACCCTCTCTTAGCAAGATTAAAGCAATATGCATACATGATGTGAGACATACAACATTAAGCTAAGGGGTTGCTAAATCTTTTAATTATCTTGATTTAATGCCTAGGCTTTATGTGAGGTTATGAATTATTTAAAACTGTAGTTATGTGTTGTAGTTGGATAAAAGATTTATTTTCTCTAAGAGCCTAATCGCATCCAAGCCACACATTCAAACATCAATCATTTAAGAAATTAAGAAAAGCATTGTATTTCTAGTACACATCCTAAGCAAATCATGAACCAATTTATAACTATCGTGAAAGAGTAAAAGGATCGATTAGTACACAAAAGAAAAGATGGGTAACCGAGCTCTACCTTTATACAACCCAAAATTACAAAATAATAATTATAATTTATAATGAATGAATGCTATATAGGTCTTCATTCATCTTTCTTCAAGTCTTCATTTCTTTCCTTTGATTTAATTTGCTCCACTTCAAAGGTATCACATGGCCTCCCAGGATAAAGCCTTCTAGCCAATGCTCATCCTTATCCCCCATAGCACTAATACTAATCTCTAATTGCAAAATTAAATTAAGAATAGTAAAAGTAAATCTAACTACACCTACAAAACAAAGGTTAGTTAAACATACATAGAATCCCAAGCAGTTATGTCATAATTTTGACTTAGCACCCTACACATGGGTAACCAAGCCCACCTGTCCTAACTTGGATTATGCTTAGGGGTTACACAACCTTTAAAGAGTGCATTGATATTTATTTTTAAGCAGCCCATTAAACATAATCCCTATAAAACATGATTAGGCTAATCATGGCCTACCATCACTATGAGGCATACACTAACATCCAATCTATAATACATAAACTAAAATATACATCATACCAACACCCCTAACATAAAGCTAGAAGTAGTGACTTAATTCTAATGTGTGTGTTAAGGCTTGTGTGGTATGTCTTGCTAGGCATTAGAGTTGTAGTTCTCTAAGTTTAGAAATTTAATTTAACATGAAGGGTTGGTCTCACTTGAAGTTATTTAATTGATTTGAGAATTTTAATTTGTGTTTTCTTTTGTTTCATTTTATTACACTTAGCAACTAAGTGTTATAAAGTGAAGGAAAGAGGATTGCCCTCTTTCATCCCTACCTTAAGCCACTTTCTAAAGCATGTAAATTTGATTTAGCTCTCTTTAGTGAATGGCTTATTATAAATTATAACTTAATCTAAGTTTAGATCACTTAAAATAATCTTATTTAATATGAAAGGTATCTTAAGATTAATTCAATTGAATTACTATCACATGACATATGTTCAATCATTCCTTCCCATCACATGTGACATGCATATGATATTAATCTTAAATATACATACACACACAATAAGTTTTAGCACCTTAGATGATGATGAGATGTGTATATTTGTAGAAAAGGAGATCTTAATTCATTAGCTAAATGCACATACAAGTGTATCAAAGTTTTAAGTGGATACTTTGCCATTGTTAAACTAGGGGAATGAGGTAAAGACCTCTTGGGGATAAAGTCTCACATCCCAAATGTCCAGATTAGATATACCCATTATTCTTGAATACACATGAATGTAAAAATGACTACAAGAATGGAAAATCATGCAAAAGTTGTATTTCTTTCAACTGAATTAATTATACATGTGAGCTAAAGTTGAAAAAGGAGATTTTCATTCATTAGCTAAATGCACATACAAGTGTATAAAAGTTTTAAGCAAATATTTATCCATTATTAAACTAGCGGAGTGAGGTAAAGACCTCTTGGGGCTACTTAAAGACTTGCATCCCCAGAATGTCCAGACTAGATATACCAACTATTCTTGAATACAAATGAATGTACAAGTGACTACAAGAATGGAAAATCATGCAAAATGTGTATTTCTTTCAATTGAATTATTTATGTATGTGATCTAAAGTTGAAAATGAGATTTTCATTCACTAGCTAAATGCACATACAAGTGTAAAAGTTTTAGCGATACTTCACCATTATTAAACCAAAGGGTTAGGTAAAGACCTCCTTGGGGATACTTAAAACCTTGCATCCACGGAATATAGAGATATACCCACTTTTCTTGAATACACATGAATGTACAAGTGACTACAAGAATGGAAAATCATGCAAAGTTATATTTCTTTCAATTGAATTATTTATATATGTGAGCTAAAGTTCTATCTAAATTCTAACATAGAAATACATTAGAATGAATTCAAAATGTTATGTCCTTTGCAAATGTACTATACACTTGTTAACATTCAAACTTTATGCAAATCCATATATACTAAAGAAGAACTCCATATCACATGTTCTAAGCCATGACATATGCAAACTTATAAATATTTATAACTATTATCACTCCAAATGTTATAGTTGACTTAAAAACTTTTAAAAATAACTTTGATTTAATAGTGATAATAGGCACACTTATATTAAATTAAATCAACACATGCAAGCTTGACCTAAAGGGAACCATTTGTTTAGTTAATTTTGCAAAAGATGAATGCATGAATCAAATGACATACAACATTTAATATGATTGGAGAGGAATAACTAAACATAAACTCATGATTTTGTTCAATTAAATTAATTCTAAGACAATCATACCAAATAAAACATTTGAAACCAAAGTTTCTTATGTCACTTTTAAATTTTATGTTTCAATTTGATTTAATGAAATGAAGGAAAGTTTGTTGATCTAACATATTCCATGTTTGTGAATTGATTTAGTTTAATAAAATGTAATTAAGTGATTTTATAGATTAATTAGGTTGTAATATGCATTAAATTCACTAATTAACTACCTATGTTACCTTAAAGTAATTCATTAAATAATTATGAGCCAACATGATATGCATCAAAATAACTTGCAATGATCTAAGAAATGAAAGGGTCTAATGCAATTAGCTCATATTGATTAGATTAAGGAACTTAATTAACTTTTATGATTTTCCAACACATATGGGTAAATCATAATTTCATTAACTTTCTTTAGGCTATTAAACACCTAAAGATCTACCCATGAATTAATTAATGAAGACAGATATGATTGTAATTTTAATTTGATTAATAAAATCATTAATTAATTAGTAAATTTATCTTACTTAATTTTCCAAATTGATTAATTATCCTCCAAATGAAATGATTTATGGAATGGGTTGGGAAAGAGGTCCCAATCTATTCCATAAATCCTCTCTTAATGAAATAAATTAGAGGAAACAATTAGGAAAGAAGTCCTAATCATTTTCCTCCAATATTTTATATGAATAACTAATCAAATAAAGCTTAGTCAAGTAATTAATAATTTAATTATATAATTAAGGATATGTCTCATAACTAAATTTTCTTTTTTTGACTTTTAGATCAACATAATTAGGATTGAGTAGATTTTTTTAATTGACTTTCATAAATTATGTTCAACTTTTATATTTGATTATAATATTTATAATGTTATTGGTTTAATTAATTTTTTATACTATGTTTTACTTAAATTTCATAATAATTTAATTTGTACATTTTTTGGATTTTGTTTGATCACATATTATTTCTTTCTTTTTTATTGTAAAGACTGATTAACTCCTTTTTTTGATTTGATTTAAATTTAATAAATAAATTATTAATTAATGATCATTCGATCAAAGATCAAATGACCCATGAGTTAATCATGGCTTGATAGGTGGAATCAAATCATTATGCCATTCAACATAATCAAAACTATTCACTTCAATAAAATGAATAGTCTTACTTTTGTCTCTAAACTCTCACCGAAAGGATTAAAAGTAAAGTGCATGGGCTCTAAAGGTTGGATCCTAATGACACTTTGCATCAAACATGAGATCCCTAAGGCTTTCTAAGCATTTTAAAATTATACATTGAGCTAATGTCCGGTGGATTCACCAAGAGGTGGCTTCATTTGGAAGAAACAATGCCTATTGAGGTGTTGTTGGGTTGAATCAATACTTACTAGCATTCTTTTTTCTTTGCTCCTATGGTTTTACTTCCTCCTCACTTGCTCATAGACACTTGGCTTTGGGCATCCGATTGGAATAGAAAAATCTAGATTCTTGACTTTTTTGAATGTTCTTATAATAATCTTATCCACATATGTAGTCCCATTCAAATGATCAAACTCATGCTATAATATGCAAGCCATCCATCCAGAAGCAACAATTTTGATAGGTTGACCAAAATGATCATGACCTATGACCTTCACCTATATATGCCACTCTACCATAGCTCTAAATCCATCAATGCTCAAACATCTTTTAAAGAACAAAGTTATTTTTCTTCCCTTCTTCTAAAGCTTTGGATTAATTTTTACCAGCAGATTAAAAGGTCAATGGTCTTGTGCTTCAATTTCACTCTTAGGAGCATAGCTAATGTATTCCTTTGTGTCTTCAAGAATAATAATCTCCACCCAGATTATATATATGATGTGTTAGGGCATTGAAAACAATAGGTTCAAAAGTTTCTAGAAGAGAGCATACCATGGATCATTAAAGAACCCTCCGGCTACCAATAGTGCCTTTGATTTGGAATTTTTGTACAGATCATTGAGGATGGCTTTCAGGGCAATTAAATCCCTAACATATTGTTCTTCATCAATACTTACACCTATTCATGTCCACTCAGCTCATTTCCCTCAAAGGAATAATAGTTTATGGAGCAGTGAGGCTGATGCCAGGGGCCTTCCGCATGACAGCAATCATGTCATCTATGATCCTTTGGATCTTCTTCGATCTGATCTCCTCCAAGGAGACCTCAACGGTGGGCTCGTGGAGGACCAGATCACTAGCCTTGATAATTTTAGGTAGGGATTCTTTCTTCACATTGAATCAGAACCATCTAGAGACCTTCAAGGTGTTCTTCTACAATGCAAGCGATGAAGAATAGGAGACGCTTGGGGCTAGAAAATTCATGGTATTTATGAAAGAGTATGGAGGCATAGAGGAGAGTTCTGGTGGTCTATGTGGCATGGTTCGATTGATCAATAGAAAATTCATAGGATGTCTCATGTGCTTTTGTAGGTAGTTTTATGGGGCTAATTGGGATCAAGGAAGTCTCGATACTTGCATGCTCTATGTGTCTTAGGTTTGGAACAAGTGAGAGAAGAAGGTCACTATTTGGAGGAAGAGGAAGGCGTAGATGTAGCTTGGGTTGGCTAGGCCTCACTTGGTTGAGAGGAAGAGATGGACGTGAGGGAGAGTTTATTTTCAGCTTTGCGTTCAGCGGAGGAGAGGTGCTTAGAGAGGTTTTTTTATTTTTTAGGGATGGATGGGATGAGAGAAGTGCTCTCAAGTAAAGTATGAATGAGAGGGCTTTGGCTTCTCTTGGCTAAAGGGGAATGAAAAAAAAATCTGGGGCCTCATTTTATTTTTAGTGTGTCATGTTTTTTGCTGGTCGAGAGAGAGAGAGAGAGAGATGCCAACTTTGTCCTACATGCCTCAACTTCACCAACATTCCCTCTTATTATTTCTTTCTTTTTTTACATTTTTTATGCGTTGTCATGATCAAATAAACTAAACAGTAGGTCATTTAATAGTTTGTCTTTTCACTTTTTTTTTTTGGTGAAACTGATTTTTTTATATTAAATGATTTTAAAAGTTTTACAAAATTTTAATAACTTTAGTAAATAATTGAATGATAATTTATAAGTTATATGTACAAAATAAGATAATTTTAATTATGATTAATAATTATTGATAATATGGATTCATAATTTGATAAATTAATTATTTTAATTTAATGATTAATATATTATATATATAACATTTATTTTTAGTTTTTATTTTGATTTAATTTGAATAAATTTCATTTGAAGTTTAGAATTGGTTTAATCTCTCTCTCTCTCTCTCTCTCTCTCTCTCTCTCTCTTTATAGTTCATTTTAGATTTAAAATGGATTGTGTATGTTAAATTATAATTTTTTTATTTGTTATTATCATTTTCTTTTTATATATATTAGTGACTTAACATTCAAATCATGATTTAATTTAATTTAGGTCTAAACTTTGTATATTTAATTTTGAATTCTAATATGAATGATTTACTTGATGGTTTTTACTATGATTTTAGGTAGAACTTGGAATGAGGATTGAAGGATTGATTGATTTTAGGTAGAACTTGGCTAAGTCCATGAAATTGGCTTAAGGGTTTGGATATGGATTTGATTTTATTTGGATTTAGGTTTGGATCATGATTTGAAGTTTAGTTTGAGTTTGAATTTGATAAATTGATTGAAGGGTTGAATTTATCTTTGAGAAAATCAATTGAATTTGGATTGATTTGGATTTGGCTAAGGCTAGTCCATAAGATAAATCATAGAGCTTAGGAAGGGTTTCAATTTTGGATCCGATCATGGGCTGATCATTTGATTTAGATTTGGATTTGGATTTTTATATTTGAATTGAATTTGAGGTTTAGTTTGAGAAGGTGAACACAGGTCGAATTTAGGCTATAGAATAGGTGAGTCTCCTTAATCCCTAAGGCATAGCCTAATCCTATGATTAACCCTTCTAAGTCTTTAAGTTTAGGTTAAGTGTTCATCTAATAACTAGAAGTGTCTTTTGACTAAGGAATTCTTAGTGTCTCCAATATCCTTAGGTCTAAGAAGAGGGGGTTGAGAACTCACTCCAAAGTGAGGTCAACATTAATATGTTGAATCCACATGTTCTGAAATCTGAAAGGAGAGAAATTCTGTAATCTATTAGAATTATTTTTAATAGAACCCAAAAGAGGAGCATGATCAGATAAGGTTCTGCTTAAATGATCTATAGAAGTAATAGGCCATTGAGTGATCCAATGAGTATTAAAAATAGTCCAGTCCAACCTTTGCCAAAGTCTAGAGTTTTAGAAAGTATAATTAGAACCCTTAAATCCAATATTATTCAAATTACAATCAAGGATCATATTGGAAAAATCTTCCATGGAATGAATATTAGGAGAGCAACCACCACATCATTCAGAGAACAAAATACTATTGAAATCACCACCAACAAACCAAGGTTTATTGACAGAGGTGGCAAAATTAGTCAAGTTATCCCAAAGAAGATTTCTACTAGATCTATTACAAGGTGCATAAAAGAAAGAGCCCAAAACACAATAATCACCATAAGAGATTTGAGCATTGATTGCTTGATGAAAATCATCAAGAATAGAAATGTCTACAAAGTTAATCCAAAAACACCAAATCTTATTGCATTAGTGAAAAATTTATTGAAACTAATCATTCTAACAACTTGGTTATTTTTATTAGCATGAATAAGTGGCTCAAGAATAATAAGTAAAAAAAATATTATGGATACAATAAAGATTTCTAATTTGGTTACAAGTAGAGAGGGTACAAATCCCTCTAACATTCAAAACTAAAAATTAAACATAAAGAAAAGAATGTGGAATAAATTAATTGAGAGAAGAAAGAGGCCACAATAGCTCTAGTGTTTCTTAGCAATTTGGTAGGGATTTTTAACATTTTTCTTTTTTGAATAGAAAGTTTGGAGGCCATTTTCTTTTCCCTTAAGCATCATCAAAAGGATTTAGCAACATTAGTCTGATTTAGGAGAAATCTCTTGATGAGAAGTGAATTCTTCTTCTTCCAAGATAATAGAATTTATTAAAGATAAATGAACTTTGGAAATAGCAAGGGAGGGAGAGAAAATTGATTTATTAAAAGCAAGTGGGAACACCAAACCCTTCCTCAACATTAGCCAAATTATTAGATAAAAGAAAATCTTTTGAGAAGCTAAATCATCCTAATTTGGAATATGGAATCAATTTTATAAACGATTATCATGAGGTATTAAAGCCATATTCTCCACATTAGAATGATGCATAGTATTAAATTCCTCATTTTTGTTCTCCATTAAAGCTTCATTTTTATCTATCAAAGCTAGCAAGGATGCAAGGTTTGAATTAGAGGAAACAGAATCCTGATTCAAAAGTTTAGAAAAGTTATTATTATTCACATTATAAGCCTTCAATTGCTTAGAAGAAGTGAAAGGTAAATCAGCCTTATTAGGAACATTCAAAGAATCATTTTTTCAAAGTAGTTTTTTTAATATTTAATAGTGTTGGCCTGGGGTTAGGAGCAAAAGTTTCCTTAATAGAGATTTTCTTTTTTAGGTGAGGATGAAGAATAAAACATTGAGAATTATCATGCTAGTGGATTTTGCAGTGAGAAAAAAAGACAGGGAAATTTTCAAATTTAATTCTTTGCATGTAATAATACTTTTTAGATCCTATCTACATTTCTTTGGGGTGTTTCTTAGTTATGTCCAATTCAATAAAGATTCTAGCAACTAAAGGATGAGACTTCATCCATTGTCATCAATTTGTAATGAGACCAAATAAATATAGTAAAAATGAATTGATGGTTAACAATGAATTCACATATTAGGGGTGAAATCAAACTAGAATGATGAGATTAGGTTTAGGTTTTAGTTTAGGTTTAGGGTTTAGGGTTAGGTTTAGGGTTAAGGTTAGTTTTATGGTTTAGGGCTTTAGGGTTTAAGGTTTTATGGTTTAGGGTTTAAAGTTAGTTTAAGGTTTAGGGATAGTTTAATGTTTAGGGTTTAGGGTTTAGGGTTTTAAGGTTTAGGTTTATTTTAGGTAGTTTTGATTTAGGGTTTTATAATTTAGGGTTTATGGTTTGGGTTTAAGGTTTAGGGTTTAGGTTAGTTTAGGGTTCAAGTTTAAGGTTTAGGGTTTTAGTTTAGGGTTTTTTATGGTTTAGGATTTAGGGATTAGGGTTTAGGGTTTAAGGTTTTTTTCTTTTTTTATTTTCTTAATTTTTTAAATTAAGTAAATTGGTAGGTTTTGGTTAATTTAGTGTATTTAGTTTATTTTATATTTATTTTAGATTATTTTTTTAAGTTTATTTTTATTTTTATTTAGTTTAGTTTATTTATTTTAGGTTTTTTATTTAATTTTTTTAGGTTTATGTTTAGGTTTAGGTTTATATTTAGGTTTATTTTTAATTTTAGTTTTATTTTTATTTTATTTTTAGATTTTATTTTTAATTCTTAGATTTAGCTTTGGGTTTTTATTTTATTTTTATAAGTTTATTTTATTTTTATTTTATGTTTAGTTTTATTTTATTTTGGTTTTATTTTAGGTTTATTTTATTTTTTAGTTTAGTTTAGGTTTTTATTTATTTTAAATTTCATTTTATTTAATTATTAGGTTTAAGTTTAGGTTTAGGTTTAGGTTTAGGTTTAGTTTAAGTTTTTAGTTTATTTTATTTAAGTTTAAGTTTTTTTATTTATTTTAATTTTAGGTTTTATTTAGTTTAGGTTTAGGTTTTTTAGGTTTTGGGTTTTGAGTTTTGGGTTTAGGGTTTAGGGTTATTTTAGGGTTTAGGGTTTTGGGTTTAGGATTTTGGGTTTGGGTTTAGGGTTTAGGGTTGTTAGTTTTGGGATTTAGGGTTTAAGGTTTAATGTTTAGGGTTTTAGGCTTTAAGGTTTAGGATTTAAGGTTTAGGGTTTAGGTTTTGGTTTAGGTTTAGGGTTTTAGAGTTTAGGGTTTATAATTTTTTGTTTAGGGTTTAGGGTTTAGGGTTTATATGTTTTAGTTTAGGGTTTAGGTTTAGGGCTTAGAGTTTAGGGTTTATGTTTATATTAGGTTATGTTTATAGGGTTTAGGGTTTATATTTGTATTAGGTTAAGGGTTTATGTTTTAGTTTAGGGTTTAGGGTTTATAGTTTTTTAACATAGAACAAATTCAGATTCAACATTTCCTCTTTTCGATTTCATCAACCAAGTAGCCGACAAATTTTTTTAAGACACAAGCGATGGCATAGATTAAAAATGAGCACGCATAGAGCAAAAAAACTTTAGATTACTAGAATCTCTCTATAAAGATCTGATTCCATAAGCGAGATCAGTTGGTCATTCTTTAGTTTCTGCAGTTCCCATCAGAACCACCCCACCTCTCATGTATCAGGATCTGCCATCATATCCTAATCTCTCCCTCCTCCACCACCATGACTATAACCTCTGTCCCTCCTCCACCTCTCCATAACCTCCACCCATATTCACTTGCCTCCACATCCCCACCACTATGATAGCGCCGCCTCCACCTTATGCAGATAGATTGAGCCAGGTTGGCGGTGATTTTCCTGCAGTAAAGGTTCTGCTCATTCTTAATGTTTAGGTTTATGCTTAGGCTTATTAGCTTTTAGGGTTTAGGTTTATTTTTTATTTTTTTAATTACTTTATGTTTTAGTTTAGGGTTTACGAATTAAGGTTTAAGGTTTAGGGTCTTGGGTTTAGTGTTTTAGCATTTACTATTTTAAGGTTTAATGTTTAGAGTTAAGGTTTAGGGTTTAGGGATTAGGGTTTAAGCTTTAGTGTTTAGGGATTAGGGTTAGCTTATGGTTTAGGGTTAGTTTAGGGTTTAGGGTTTAAGGTTTAGGGTTTTAGGGTTTAGTGTTTAGGTTTAGTTTAGGGTTTAGGGTTTAGGGTTTAGAGTTTTAGTTTAGGTTTAAGGTTTAGTTTAAGGTTTAGGGTTTAAGTTTAGGTTTAGGGTTTAAGTTAGGTTTAGAGTTAGAGTTTGATTTAGGGTTTTGAGTTTAGGGTTTAGTTTGAGTTTATAGTTTATAGTTTATATTTAGTTTATAGTTTAGGTTAATTTAGGTTTAGTGTTTAGGTTTAAGTTTAGGGTTTATTTAGTTTAGGATTAGTTTAGTGGTTTTAGTTTTAGGGTTTAGGGTTAGTTTAGGTTTAGGGTTTAGGATTTAGGGTTTAAGGATTATGTTTTTTTAGGGTTTAGGGTTTAGTGTTTAGGGTTTCAGTTTAGGGTTATAGGTTTGAGATTTATAGTTTAGGGTTTAGTGTTTAGGGTTTAGGGTTTAGGGCTTTGGGTTTAAGGTTTAGTGCTTAAGGTTTAGGGTTTAGGGCTTAGGGTCTTTAGGGTTTAGGGTTTAGGGTTTACGGTTCAAGGTTTAGGGTTTTTTTATTTTTATTTATTCTTAAATTAAGTAAGTTGGTAGGTTTTGGTTTATTTAGTTTATTCAGTTTATTTTTTATTTATTTTAATTTATTTTATTATTTATTTTATTTAAGTTTATTTTTATTTTTATTTAGTTTGTTTTTTTATTTTTGATTTATTTATTTTATGTTTATTTATTTTAGGTTTATTTATTTTAGTTTATTTTTATTTTTATTTTATTTTTATTTTATTTTTTAGGTTTAGGTTTCAATTTTTATTATATATATTTTTTGGTTTAGGTTCTAGGTTTCTATTATAGGTTTATTTTAGGTTTTATTTTTTACTTTAGGTTTTTTAGGTTAATTTTATTTTAGTTTATTTTATTTTATTTAGTTTAGGTTTAGGTTTAAGTTTAGTTTATTTTAGGTTTAGGTTTAAGTTTTATTTATTTTAGTTTAGGTTTATTTTATTTTGTTCATTTTATTTTTATTTTATGTTTAAGTTTTTTTTTTTTAGTTTAGGGTTTAGGTTTTAATTTTTATTTATTTTCAAGTTTATTTTTTAGGTTTATATTTTTATTTAGTTTTTATTTTATTTTATTTTAGACTTATTTTATCTTTATTTTAGGTTTAGGCTTTATTTTATATATTTTTAGGTTTATTTTATTTTTTAGTTTAGTTTAGGTTTTTATTTATTTTATTTTAATTTAATTTTTTTATTTTAGGTTTTAGGTTTTATTTTATTTTATTTTTGTTATTTTATTTAGCCTTAGGTTTTCTTATTTATTTTATTTATAAGTTTTATTTAGTTTAGGTATTTTTTAGGTTTTAAGTTTGGGGTTTAGTGTTTAGGGTTTAGGTTTAGGGTTTAGTTTAGGTTTAGGGTTTAGTCTTTAGGTTTAGGGTTTAGGGTTTAGGTTTAGGGTTTAGGTTTAGTTTTAGGGGTTTAGGGTTTATGGTTTTAATGTTTTAGTTTTAGGTTTAGGTTTAGGGTTAGTTTTAGGGTTTATAGTTTAGTTTAGGTTTAGGATTTAATTTAGGGTTTAGGTTTTAGGTTTAGGGTTTGATGTTTAGGTTAGGGTTTGTGGTTTAGGTTAGTTTAGTTTAGGGTTTAAGTTTAGGTTTTGGGGTTTAGGATTAGAGTTTTATGGTATAGGGTTTAGGGTTTTTGGGTTTAAGTTTTAGGGTTTATGTTTTAATTTAGGGTTTAGGGTTTAAGGGTTTTAATAAGAACAAATTTGATTCAACATTTCTTGTTTTGAATTCATCAACCAAGTAGTAGACCAAGTTTTTAGAGATAGCGATGACATAGATAAAAATGAGCATTTAAGCAAATCAAAACCATAGTTAACTAGAACCATCTCTTAGTTCCATAAGCGACAAATCATCGATCGTTCTTCATTTTCTCTAGTTCCCATGAACCACCTCGCCTCTCGTAGTGGATCTACCATCATATCCAAGATCTATCCCTTGAGACCACCATGGTTGTAACCTCTCGCTCCGCCTCCATAACCACCACCTCCATATCCACCACTCCTTTAGATCCATCACACCTAGATCCCCACCTCTCCACGTCTCCCAACCACCACCTCCATATCCACCATCATATCTTCACCTCCAGTAGGGTTAGGGTTTAGGGTTTAGGGTTATGGTTTAAGGTTTAGGGTTTAGAGATCAGGCTTTAGTGTTTAGGCTTTAGTGTTTAGGGTTTTTAGGGTTTAGGCTTTAGGGTTTAGGCATAGCATAGGTTTTAGGGTTAGTTTAGGGTTTATGATTTAGGGTTTAGGGTTTTCGAGTTTAGGGTTTAGTGTTTAGGGTTTATGGTTTGGGTTTAGGGTTTAGGGTTTCAGTGTTTGGGGTTGTTTAAGGTTTAGGGTTTTTATATTTTTATTTATTAATTTTTCTTAATTAAGTAAATGAGTAGGTTTAGGTTTATTTAGCTTATTTTTTATTTATTTTAGTTTATTTTATTTTTTTATGTATGTTCATTTTTTTTTATTTTGTTTATTTTATTTATTTTAGGTTTATTTATTTTAATTTAGGTTTTTTTTAGTTTATTTATTTTAAGGTTTAGGTTTAGGTTTATTTTGAGTTTAGTTTTATTTTTATTTTATTTTTTATGTTTAGGTTTATTTTTTTATTTTTTAGGTTTAGGTTTAGTTTTTATTATAATTTTTTAGGTTTTATTTTAGGTTTTATTTTAGGTTTATTTTTTAGGTTTTATATTTTTTAGTTTAGGTGTAGGTTTATTTTTAGTTTAATTCATTTAATTTAGTTTAGGTTTAGGTTTAGGTTTAGTTTATTTTAAGTTTAGGTTTAACCTTTTATTTTAGTTTATTTTAGGTTTATTTTATTTTTTTTTAGGTTTAGGTCTTTTAGTTTAGGGTTTAGGTTTATTTTTAGGTTTAGGTGTTTATTCAATTTTTATTTTATTTTGTTTTAGGTTTAATTATTGCTTATTTTAGTTTTTTTATTTTATTTTATTTTTTTAATTTATTTTAGGTTTATTTTACTTTTTTTTTTAGTTTTTAGGATTTTATTTATTTATTTTAGTTTAGTTTTTTTTATTTTTATTATTATTTTAGGTTTAAGTTTAATTTTAAGTTTAGGTTTAGGAGTTTAGTTTTTATTTTATTTACATTGAAGTTTTTATTTATTTTATTTTATGTTTTATTTAGTTTAGGTTTATGTTTTTAGGTTTTTAGGGTTTAGGGTTTAGGGTTTATGGTTTGTGGTTTTAGGGTTTAAGGTTTAGGGTTTTTCGGATTTATTTAGGGTTTAAGTTTAGGATTTAGGTTTAGGGTTTAGGGTTTAGATTTTTGGGTTTAGTTTAGGGTATAGGATTTAGGGTTTAGGGTTTATGGTTTAGGGTTTAGGGTATAGGGTTTGGTGTTTGGGCTTTAGGGTTTAGGTTTTTTAGGGTTTAGGTTTAGTGTTTTGGTTGGCTTAGGGTTTAGGGTTAGTTTAGGGTTTAGGGTTTAGTTTAAGGTTCAGGTTTTAGGTTTTTTTTTTTTAGTTTAGAGTTTAGGGTTTAGGGTTAGTTCTAGGGTTTAGGGTTTTTTATTTCTTATTTATTTTTAAAATTAAGTAAATTGGTATGTTTAGGTTTATTTAGTTTGCTTTATATTTATTTTAGTTTATTTCATTTTTCATTTTCATTTAGATTTATTTTATTTTATTTAATTTTTATTTATTTTAGTTTAGATTTTTTTTATTTTAGTTTATATTTTAGGTTTAGGTTTGGTTTAGATTTATTTTTTTTAGTTTAGTTTTATTTTTATTTTATTTTTTAGGTTTAGGTTTTATGTTTTATTTTTAGTTTTAGGTTTAGGTTTTTATTTAATTTTTTTTTGGATTAGATTTTAGGTTTTGATTTTATGCTTATTTTTTGGTTTTATTTTTTAGTTTAGGGTTTAGGGTTTTTTAAAAACAAATTAAGTAAATTAGTAGGTTTAGGTTTATTTAATTTATTTAGTATATTTATTATGTTTTTTAGATTATTTTATTATTTATTTTTATTTAGGTTTATTTTTATTTTTATATAGTTTAGTTTTTTCAAATTAGGTTTATTTATTTTAGTTTAGGTTTTTTTTCATTTTAGCTTATTTTTTAGGTTTAGGTTTAGGATTTTTTTTAGCTTAGTTTTATTTTTATTTTATATTTTAGCTTTAAGTTTTATTTTTTATTATTATGTTAGGTTTAGGTTTTTATTTTATTTTTTTAAGTTGAGGTTCTAGGTTTTTATTTTATGATTTATTTTTTACATTAGGTTTATGTTTATTTTTATTTTATGTTATTTTATTTTGTTTAGGTTTAGTTTATTTTCAGTTTATTTTTTATTTATTTTAGTTTAGTTTATTTTAATTTAGATTTAGGTTTATTTTATTTTTATTATAGGTTTATGTTTTTTTTGTTTAGGGTTTCTGTTTTATTTTTAGGTTTATTTTTTAGGTTAAATTATTTATTTAGTTTTTATTTTATTTTATTTTATGTTTATTTTATTTTTATTTTAGGTATATTTATAATTTTATTTAGGTTTTTTATTTTTTAGTTTAGTTTAGGTATTTATTTATTTTATTTTAGTTATGTTTTTAATTTTATTTTATTTTCTTTTAATTTTAAGTTTAGGTTTTAATTTAGGTTTTTATTTTATTTTATTTTATTTATTTTATTTTGGTTTAGGTTTTTATTTATTTTATTTTTTGTTTTTATTTAGTTTAGTTTTAGGTTTTTAGCTTTTTAGGTTTAGGGTTTAGGGTTTAAGATTAGTTTAAGGTTTAGGCTTTAGGGTTTTGGGTTTAGGGTTTAGGGTTTTAGGGTATAGGGTTTACAGTTTGGGGTTTTTAGGGTTTAGGGTTTAATGGTTAGATTTTAGTTTAGGGTTTAAGGTTTTTGGTTTTTTTAAAGATAATAAATTCATATTCAACATTTCTTCTTTTTGATTTCATCAACCTGGTAACACACCAAGTTTTCTAAGACATAAGCGACAACATAGATAAAACATGAGCATGAATAGGGCAAATCAAAATCTGAATAACTAGAACAATCTCTTATAAAGAGTTCGATAAGCGGATCGGATCACCCATTCTTCAATTTCTCAAATTCCCAAACCACCTCGGCCTCTCGATTAAGATCCACCATCCCGATCTCTCCTCTGCACCACCATGGATGTAACCTTCATCCCCTCCTTCCTCCATAACCACAGTGCTCTAATCACCACCTCCATATCCACGCTGACTCAGATCCCCACCACCACTACGATAATTTTGCATTTCACCTCCACCACTCGAGGCGAGCACGGTTGGCGGTGTATGTTCTAAATTTATTCCCATTTTAGGGTTTAGGTTTAAGTTTAGGTTTATTAGGTTTTAAGGTTTAAGTTTCTTTTTTACTATATTTATTTACTTTAGGTTTAGGTTTAGGGTTTACAGTGTAGGGTTAAGGTTTAGGGTTTAAAGTTTTAGTGTTTATTCTTTTAGGGTTTAGGGTTTAAGGTTTAGGGTTTAGTCTTTAGGTTTTAGGGTTTAGGGTTTTTAGGGTTTAGGGTCTAGGGTTTAGGGTTTTACAGTTTAGGGTTTAGGGTTTGGGGTTTAGGGTTTAGGGTGTAGGGTTAAGGTTTAGGGTTTAAAGTTTTAGGGTTTAAGGTTTAGGATTAGGGTTTAGGGTTTAAGGTTTTGGGTTTAGTGTTTAGGTTTTGGGTTTAGGGTTTTTAGGGTTTAGGGTTTAGGTTTTTTTTTTGGGAAACCCCATGAATTTTATTGCCACAAAAAGGGGTTACAAGGTATTTAAGGATAAACTCAAAAACCTTAAAGAGAAAAGAAAGCAAAAGATACAAAATGATTAACATAGATAAGCCAATGGATAGATCAGGCCAAAGCTCTTGAGGATGAGAAAGCATGGCACTAGGGAGCAACCTGCAGAGAAAAAAGAAATGCATCTACAAAATGTAGAAAGATAAAAAATTAGAACAGTTAAAATATACAAACAAAGTGAAAAATTAAAGTATCATAAATTGAGAAAAATTATAGAGAAGTGTGTGAGAGAAGGCTCAGGCTCAGTCACACCAAATTGGGCAAATGCAAATATGAGCATCCAAACTTCATGAAGGGTTACATCCAAGAGCTACTAAAAAAAAAGGGTGAAATCATCACATATCATAGCCTACAAACTTGTGGGAAGATAGACCATTTGTTGAAAGTCTTATGAGCCTTAGTACATGTAAACAAAACCATATACACTATAGAAAGGAGATAGAAGCGAGAATGGGAAAGGGGATCCCATGCGGGATAAATATCATCAATATAGTCACCATAGCATGAGAATCCCTACACATATGAAAATGAACCATCTTAGGCCAACATGAAAACCCATAAGAAAATAGCAAAAAAAAGGGGAATAAAACAATATAGGTTGAAAAGCTTTGTAATCCGCTAAGTAATCAATTGTAAATAACATCATCCCAATCATATGGGACATATATGAAATGAACATGCCAGGAGTACAGCTCATGAATATGGCCCAGAAAAGGAACCCATTTAGAATAAGTAATGCAGATGTTAAAAACCCCCTTGTTAATAATCATTGTAGAAGTTAACAAACATCAAATGTAAGCGAGAGCACAAACCCAAAATACAATAGGAAATAGAAGTCTATAGAACAAGATGGGAATACGCAGATTAGGTGGAGTAAGGTAATATGCATCCACAACAATACCAAATAAAGACAATCGAGAGACAACCCATTGAGTTTTGGGCATAAAACGATAATCCAGTTACCAACAACCAAGGCAATAAATAGCTAGTGGCCATAAAACCACCCATTCAGAATAGGCATGCATAAGTTAATAACTAAGTAGGTAATAACATAATCATAGTGATCACAAGTCTGAACCAAGATGGAAAAATAGCAAGCATTAAATAGACTCACAAGTGATAAGTAGGTTTACAAACAAAAAAATTAGAAAAACAACCCGGCGACTTCTTTGGACATAAGACCAAAATCCAACATCCAACAAATAAAATAGCAAAATAATTATTGCACCCACCATAAGATAATCCGGTAAAATAGTGGTACAATAGACTGAAAGGGGTTCAAAGGAGAGCCATCATTGAAATCCTTCAAAGAAAAGCGAGATCAACGGTAAGCCAACATCATCAATAAAAAAGGTTGGAAGGAAATCAAGAAGTAATTCTGATCCTAAAAAGAAATAGTAACAATAATAAGGGTAAAATACAGATAAATTAGGGCTTGCCATGAAGCTATACAAAAATATAGCAATTAAATAATGAGACAATAAAGTCATGAGCAAGATTTCAGGAAAATGAAAAGACACAAAACACAACCTTAATCATAAAATGGAAAATAGATACAAGAATAAACAAAATATTGATGGCAAGAAATCCTGTTGATCGAGAAAGTAAAAAAAGTAAAACATCTCCTAGTAGATGATAAGTGAAAATATCTCCATCCAGGTTAGAAAAATAGGAACACCTTACCATTAACTGGAACTTAAGAGTTTAGGGTTTAGGGTTTAGGGTTTAGGGTTTGGATTTTGGGTTTAAGTTTTAGGGTTTAAGGTTTTAGGGTTTTAGGTTTAAGGTTTAGGGTTAGTGTTTAGGGTTTAGGGTTTAGTGTTTAGGGTTTAGGGTTTAGGGTTTAGTGCTTAGGGTTTAGGGTTTAGCATTTAGGGTTTAGGGTATGGTTTAGTGTTTTGGGTTTAGGGTTTTAAGGGGTTTGTGGTTTATGGTTTAGGCTTTATGGTTAGTTTAAAGTTTAGGGTTTAGGTTTAATGTTTATGGTTTTTTAGGGTTTAGGGTTTAGGGTTTTAGCATTTAGGGTTTAAGGTTTAGGGTTTTTTAGTGTTTAGGGTTTAGGGTTTATGGATTAGGGTTTAGGGTTTATGGTTTAGGTTGTAGGTTTATGGTTTAATTTAGGTTTAGTGTAGAGGTTTAGGGGTTTAAGTTTAGGTTTAGGTTTATGATTTATGGTTTAGATGGTTTTAGGTTTAGGGTTTTTTAAAATAAAATTTAAGTAAGCATGTAGGTTTATGTTTATTTAGTTTATTTTCTATTTATTTTAGTTAATTATACTTTTTTTATTTAGGTTTTATTTTATTTTTATTTAGTTTAGTTTTTTTATAACAGGTTTATTTACTTTAGTTTAGGTTTTTTTTATTTTAGTTTATTATTTAGGTTTAGGTTTGGTTTAAATTTATTTTTTAATTTAATTTTATTTTTATTTTATTTTTTAGGTTTAGGTTTTATTTTTTATTTTAGGTTTAGGCTTAGGTTATTAATTTATTTTTTAGGTTTAGGTTTTAAGTTGTTATTTTAGGTTTATTTTTACGTTTTATTTTCTAGCTTAGGTTAGGTTTCTTTTTAGTTTATTTTATTTTATTTAGTTTATGTTTAGGTTTAGATTTAGTTTATTTTAGGTTTAGGTTTATTATTTTAGTTTACTATATTTTAGTTTAGGTTTAGGTTTATTTTATTTTCTTTATTTTATTTTATTTTAGGTGTAGTTTTTTTTAGTTGAGGGTTTGTGTGTTATTTTTTATTTATTTTTAGGTTTTATTTTTAGGTTTATTTTTTGGGTTAAGGTTTTATTTATTTTTCATTTTATTTTATCTTAGGTTTATTTTAATTTTATTTAAGGTTTAGATTTGATTTTATTTAGGTTTTTTTATTTTTAGGTTATTTTATTTTTTAGTATATGTTTTATTTATTTTATTTTAATTTAGTTTTTTTTCAATTTTATTTTGTTTATAGTTTTAGGTCTAGGTTTAGGTTTAGGTTTTAGTTTAGGTTTTTAGTTTATTTTATTTTATTTTTTTATTTAGGTTTAGGTTTTAGGGTTTAGGGTTTAGGGTTTATGGTTTTGGGTTTTAGGGTTTAGGGTATAGGGTTTAGTGTTTATGGTTTAGAGTTTAGGTTTAGGGTTTAGGGTTTAGGTTTTAGTTTAGGGTTTAGGGTTTAAGGTTTAAGGTTTAAAACTTTTTGTTTTAATAAAATTTAGGGTTTAGGGTTTAGGGTTTAGGGTTTAGGGTTTTAGGCTTTAGGGTTTAGGGTTTAGCACTTTGAGTTTAGGGTTGAGGGTTTTAGGGTTTAGAGTTTAGGGTTTTATTATTTATTTATTTAATTAAACATAGGTTTAGGTTTATTTAGTTTATTTCATTTTTATTTTATTTAGATTTATTTTTTTATTTTATTTTTATTTTTATTTAGTTTAGCTTATTTATTTTAGTTTATTTTTTTGGGTGTAGGTTTAGATTTAGATTTATTTTTTAGTTTAGTTTTATTTTTATTTTTTTATATGTTTAACTTTTAGGTTTAGGTTTAGGTTTTTATTTTATTTCTTTACGATTAGGTTTTAAGTTTTTATTTTATGTTTATTTTTAGGTTTTACTTTGTAGTTTAGGGTTTAGGGTTTTTTAAAAAAAATTAAGTAAACTGATAGGTTTAGGTTATTTACGTTATTTATAATATATTTTCCTTTCTTTTTTTTTATTTTTATTTAGGTTTATTTTTAATATAATTTAATTTAATTTATTCAGATTAGGTTTATTTATTTTAGTTTAGATTTTTTTATTTTGGTTTATTTTTATAGTTTTATTTTATTTTATTTTTTTAAGTATAGGTTTTATTTTTATTATTAGGTTTAGGTTTAGGTTATTATTTTATTTTTTTAGGTTTAGCTTTAAGGTTTTTATTTTAGGTTTATTTTTAGGTTTTTTTTTTAGTTTAGGCTTAGGTTTATTGTTAGTTTATTTTATTTTATTTTATTTAGGTTTAGGTTTAGGTTTTTGTTTTAATTTTTTTTTTATGCTTAGGTTTATTTTATTTTGTTTATTTTATTTATTTATTTTAATATTAAGTTTTTTTTTAGATTAGGGTTTAGGTGTTATGTTTTATTTATTTTTAGATTTTATTGTTAGGTTTATTTTTAGGTTTAGGTTTTATTTAGTTTTATTTTATTTTATCTTTGGCTTATTTTATTTTTTTTTAGTTTTATTTTATTTAAGTTTTATTTTTGGTTTATTTTATTTTTCTATTTAGTTTAGGTTTTTTATTTATTTTATTTTAGTTTCATTTTTATTTTTTATTCTAATTTATTTTTAGGTTTAAGTTTAGGTTTAGTTTTAGGTTTAGGCTTAGGTTTAGGTTTTAGTTTTGGTTTTTATTTTATTTTCTTTTATTTTATTTATTTAGGTTTAAGTTTTAGGGTTTAGGGTTTTAGGGCTTTGGGTTTAGGGTTTAGGTTTTAGTGTTTAGGGTTTAGGGTTTTTATGCTTTAGGGTTTAGGGTTTAGATTTTTGGTTTAGTGTTTATGTTTTTGTTTAGGGTTTAGGGTTTAGGGTTTAAGGTTTAGAGTTTATGGTTTTTTTCATAGAGTTTAGGGTTTAGGGTTTACGGTTTAGGGATTAGGGTTTTAGGGTTTAGGGTTTTGGGTTTAGGGATTAAGGTTTTAGGGTTAAGGGTTAAGGGTTTAGGGTTGTAGGTTTAGTGTTTAGGGTTTAGGGTATAGAGTTAACTTTTGGCTATAGGGTTTAGGGTTTAGGTTTATTTATTTATTTATTTTATTTATTATAGTTTATTTTATTTTTTTATTTAGTATTTTTTATATTTAGTTTAGTTTATTTATTTTAGTTTAGGTTTTAATTTAGTTTTTTTAGGTTTAGCTTTATGTTTATTTTTTCGTTTAGTATTATTTTTATTTTATTTTTTAGGTTTTATTTTTTTATTTTAGATTTATGTTTACATTTTATTTTATTTTTTTCTGTTCAGTTTTAGGTTTTTATTTTAGGTTTATTTATAGGTTTAATTTTTTTAGTTTATGATTTAGGATCCTTTTTAAAAAAAATAAGTAAATGGGAAAGTTTAGGTTTATTTTATTTTATTTTGATTTTGCATTTTTATTTAGGTTTATTTTTATTTTTATTTAGTTTAGTTTATCTATATTAGGTTTATATATTTCAATTTAGGTTTTTTTATTTTAGTTTATTTTTTAGGTTTAGGTTTAAGTTTAGGTTTATTTTTTAGTTTAGTTTTATTTTTAATTTTATTTTTTAGATTTAGGATTTATTTTTTATTATTTGGTTTAAGTTTAGGTTGTTATTTTATTTTTTTTAAGTTTAAGTTTTGGGATGCTATTTTATGTTTTTTAGGTTATATTTTTTAGTTTAGGCTTAGGTTTATTTTCATTTTATTTTATTTTATTTTGTTTAGGTTTAGGTTTAGGTTTAGTTTATTTTAGGTTTAGGTTTTATTTATTTTAGTTTAGGTTTAGGTTTATTTTATTTTGCTGATTTTATTTTTATTTTAGGTTTAGTTTTTTTTTAGTTTAGGGTTTAGGTGTTATTTTTTATTTATTTGCATGTTTTATTTTTAGGTTTATTTTTTAGGTTTAGTTTTATTTAGTTTTATTTTATTTTATCTTAGGTTTATTTTATTTTATTTTAGGTTTAATTTTATTTTATTTAGGTTTTATTATGTTTATTTTATTTTTTTTTTTGGTTTAGTTTATGTTTTATTTATTTTATTTTAGTTTAGTTTTTATTTTCTATTTTATTTTATTTTTAGGTTTAGGTTTAGGTTTAATTTAGGATTTTTATTATTTTATTTTATTTTGTTATTTAGGTTTAGGTTTTAGGGTTTAGGGTTTAAGGTTTATGGTTTATGGTTTTATTAGGGTTTAGTGTTTAGGGTTTAGGGTTTAGAGTTTACTGTTTAGGGTTTAGTGTTTTTAGGGTTTAGGGTTTAGGGTTTAGGTTTTAGGTTTAGGGTTTATAGTTTAAGGTTTAGGGTTTAAGGTTATAGGTTTAGGTTTAGAGTTTAGAGTTTAGGGTTTAGGGTTTAGGTTTAGGGTTTAGGTTTTAGGGTTTAGGGTTGTAGGTTTAGGGTTTATGGTTTAGTGTTAGGTTTATTTATTTATTTTTTAAGTTAAGTAAAATGGTAGGTTTAGGTTTATTTAGTTTATTTTTTTTATTTACTTTATTTTATTTTTATTATTATTTAGGTTTATTTTTTAGTTTAGTTTTATTTTACTTTATTTTTTTAGGTTTAGGTTTATTTTTTTTATTTTAGGTTTAGGTTTAAGTTTTTTTTTTAGGTTTAGGTTTTGGTTTTCATTTTGGGTTTATTTTTTGGTTTTAATTTTTAGTTTAAGTTTAGGTTTATTTTTTATATTATTTTATTTATTTTAAGTTTAGGTTTAAGTTTTATTTATTTTATTTTAAATTTAGGTTTATTTTATTTTTATTTCAGGTTTAGGTTTTTTTAGTTTAGGATTAAGGTTTTATTTTTTATTTATTTTTAGGTTTATTTTTTAGGTTTAGGTTTTTATTTAGTTTTTATTTTATTTTATTTTAGGTTTATTTTATTTTTATTTTAGGTTTAGTTTTATTTTATTTAGGTTTTTCATTTTTTTAGTTTAGTTTAGGTTTTTACTTATTTTATTTTATGTTCATTTTAGGTTTAGGTTTTAGTTTATCTTTTTTTTATTTTATTTTATTTTGGTTTAGGTTTTTTTCATTATTATATTTTTATGTTTTATTTAGTTTAGGTTTAGGTTTTCTGCTTTTTAGGGTTTATGGTTAGTTTAGGGTTTAGGGATTAGGGTTTAGGGTTTAGGGTTTAGGATTAGATTAGGTTTAGGGTTTAAGGTTTTGGGTTTAGGGTATAGGGTTTAGCATTTTAGGTTTTTGGGTTTAGGGTATAGGGTTTAGCATTTTAGGGTTTAGGGTTTAGGGATTAAGGTTTACGATTTAAGGTTTAGGTTTAAGGTTTATGGTTCAAGTTTTAGTTTAGGGTTTAGGATTTTTGGTTTTTTAAAGAACAAATTGATTCAACATTTCTTCTTTGAATTCATCAACCATGTAACAACTTTCTAGGACACAAGCCACAACATAGATAAAAAATGAGTATGCATAGAACAAATAAAACCCTAGATATCTAGAAATTCTACTATAAAGAAAGAGTTCCATAAGCGGAGTCGGTCGACCATTTTTAGTTTCTCAGTTTGATCAAAACCTCCCAATCTCAGTAATGGGATCCACCATCATTTCCCCAATCTCTCCTCCGCCATCACCATGGCTATAAGTCGCTCCTCCACCTCCATAACGATAACTCAAACCACCACCTCCATATCCATCAACACCTCAAGATCCCCCACCACCGCTTTTTTAAATCAAAAGTGGAGAATTTTATTGCCAAAAAGTAAGGGAAACAAGGTCCTTAAAGGGGGTAAATCTTTGAACTGCTATTTATAGAGCTACAGTTAGCTTAAAGAGATAAATCCCCTACCTATTACAAGAAAACCAAAGCAAATGAAAGAAAATACAAAAACTAAGAAAGAAACATCACAAAATTCCAAGAAGGGAAAGAACTTAAGATAGAGATGCACAAGCCACCCACAGCCCCAAAACCTGCCACAAATTGGGAAAGAACTTAAGATAGAGATAAGCATCTAGAAATAAGGACAAGCTAAGTACACAAAAGAAACAAAATGATAAAAATCTTAGATAAGGCTTAGGCTCAATCACATTCATCTCAATGGGTTACAGGATATGTGAGCATCCAAACTTCAAAATAAGGTTTACAATCACATATGGTGCTACCAACCAAAAGGATAATTGGGGAAACATCCCAGCCATCATAGCTAACTTACCTCATTAAACCAAATAGCCAACAAACCAAGAGCTAGCCAAGTTCAGTATTTATCATCAAGATAAAATAGGCAACTAACCAGTAAAACATCTAGCCAATCCATAGTAAAGCAACCAACCAAACAAAGCAACAAGAAGCGAAAACCATCAAAGCCACCCAAAACAAAAAAAAGACCAAGGTAAAACCATAAATTCATGTAGATCCACCAACCAAAACAGACTGATACCATCAAGGCCACTAGCCAAACATAGCAATGAATCAATAGATATATAGAGCCAAGAATAGCCAAAACCATAAACAAGTTCATCCCACAGAAAGAAATGACAACCAATGGGCCATCCGGCTAAGAGGCAAGCACCACAAAAAACTTCAAAAACCACTAGAAAAGGAGAAAACTAGATAGCAAATAACATCTCTAGAGAGTAACTTCAAAGAAGGAACAAATGACAACAGGGCTCAACCAATAATCAGACAGAAGAAAAGCCAAAACCAAAAGCAAATCTAGAGCAACCACCAGAATAAACCCTCAAAAGAAAGAAGAGGCTAGGGAAAAGGCAAACAAGCAAGCTCAAAGCACGCAATCAGGGCCATCCTAAAAAACCACAGGAGACCAACAAGAATAAGAGCCACCCAAACAGCAACCAAAGCTTACAACCATAATCTAGACCTCAATCAAAGGAGATACCATTCTTAGGGTTAGTTTAGGTTTATTAGGTTTTAGGGCTTAGGTTTATTCTTTAATTTATTTAGTTAATTTATTTAGGTTGAGGTTTATTTAGGGTTTAGGTTTAGGATAGGGTTTAGGGTTTAGGGTTTAGGGTTTATGGTTTAAGTTTTGGTTTTAAAGTTTATGGTTTTAGGGTTTATGATTTTAGGATTAGGGTTTAGGGTTTGAGTTTAGGGTTTAGGTTTATTTTTTTAGGGTTTAGGGTTTAGGTTTAGGGTTGTAGGTTTCTTTAGGGTTTAGGTCTTAGGGTTTAGGGTTTAGGATTTAGAGATTATGGTTTTTTGTAAATAAAATAAAATAATAAGTAAACCGATAGGTTTAGGTTTATTTAGTTTATTTTTATTTTATTTAATTTTTATTTTATTTAGTTTAGTTTATTTATTTTAGGTTTATTTATTTTAGTTAGGTTTTTATTTTAGTTTATTTTTTAGGTTTACGTTTATTTTTTATAGAGTTTTATTTTTTAGGTTTATGTTTTATTTTTTAATTTTAGGTTTAGGTTTAAGTTTTTATTTTATTTTTTTAGGTTTAGGTTTTAGGTTTTTATTTTAGGTTTATTTTTAGGTTTTTTTTTTTAGTTTAGGTTTAGGTTTATTTTTATTTTATTTTATTTTATTTAGTTTAGCTTTTGGTTTTATTTTTTTTAGTTTAGTATATTATAGTTTAGGTTTAGGTTTATTTTATATTGTTTTCTTATTTTTATTTTTGGTTTAGGTTTTATTTTAGGTTTATTTTTTAGGTTATTATTTTTATTTTATTTTAGATTTATTTTATTTTTATTTTACGTTTAGTTTTTATTTTATTTAGGTTTTTTATTCTTAGGTTTATTTTATTTTTTAGTTTAGTTTATGTTTTTATTTATTTTATTTTAGTTTATTATCATTAGTTTTTTTATTTTATTTTTAAGTTTAGGTTTTAGGTTTTAGTTTAGGCTTTTATTTTATTTTATTTTTTAATTTTATTTAGGTTTAGGTTTTTTATTTATTTTATTTATAAGTTTTATTAAGTTTAGGTTTATTTTTTTAGGTTTTTATAGTTTAAGGTTTAGGGTTTAGGGTTTAGGGTTTAGGGTTTAGAGTTTAGGGATTAGAATTATAGGTTTTAGGGTTTAGGGTTTAGTGTTTAGGGTTTAGGTTTTAAGATTTAGGGTTTAGGGTTTAGGTTTATATTTTAGGTTTTAGGGTTTAGCATTTACATTTTAGGTTTAGGATTCAGGTTTTAGCTAAGGGTTTTGGGTTTTTGTTTTTTTAATAGAGAACAAATTCATATTCATCATTTCTTCTTTTTGTTTTCGTCAGCCAACTAGCATACCAAGTTTTGTAAGAAACAAGTGAAGACATAAAAAAAATGAGCACTCATAAGAAAATCAAAACCCTAGATAAGGGAGTCTCTTATAATGACATAGTTCCATAATGGTCAAATGGTCATTCTTGATTTCTCCAGTTCCCATCAAACCACGGCCTCTCAGTAGTGGGATACACCATCATATCCCGATCTCTCCCCACCACCGGCCGTAACCTTGTGCTCCTCCTACCTCCATAACCCATGCACTGTGCCACCACCATATATCAACACCTCGATCCCCACCCAGATAAGCCGCATTAGCCTTCCACCCGATCTAGGCGAACGGTTGTGATGTTCCCTCAAGGTTCTTCCCATTTTTAGTGTTTAGGTTTATGTTTATTAGGTTTTAGGGTTTAGGTTTAGATTTAGGTTTATTAGGTTTTAGGGTTTAGGTTTACTTTTTAATTTATTTAGTTACTTTAGGTTTAGGTTTAGGTTTAGGGTTTGGGGTTTAGGGTTTAGGGTTTAAGGTTAGTGTTTTGGGTTTAGGTTTGTGTTTTGGGTTTAGGGTTTTGGGTTTAGGATTTACTTTTAGGGTTTAGGGTATATGGTTGTAGATTTAGGGTTTAGGGTTTAGGGTTTAGTGTTTATGATTTTGGGTTCATTTAAAATTAAGTATCAAGTTTAGGTTTATTTAGTTTATTTAGTTTATTTTTATTTATTTTAGTTTAATTTATTTTTTATTTTTATTTAGGTTTATTTTTTATTTTTATTTAATTTAGTTTATTTATTTTACATTTCTTTATTTTTGTTTAGGTTTTTTATTTTTGTTTATTTTTTAGGTTTAGGTTTATGTTTAGGTTTATTTTTTTGTTTAGTTTTATTTTTATTTTTTAGGTTTAGGTTTTATTTTTATTTTTAGGTTTAAGTTTAGGTTTCTATTTTCTTTTTTGAGGTTTAGGTTTTAGGTTTTTATTTTAGGTTTGTTTTAGATTTTATTTTATAGTTTTGGTTTATATTTATTTTTAATTTATTTTATTTTTTTTGTTTAGCATTTGGTTTAAGTTTAGTTTATTTTAGGTTTAGGTTTAGGTTTTATTAATTTTAGTTTAGGTTTAGCTTTATTTTATTTTTATTTTAGGTTTACATTTTTTTAGTTTAGGGTTTAGATTTTATATTTTATTTATTTTTAGGTTTTATTTTTTGGTTTTTTTAGGTTTAAGTTTTATTTAGTTTTTATTTTATTTTTTATATGTTTATTTTATTTTATTTTAGGTTAAGTTTTTATTTTATTTAGTTTTTTTAATTTTTTAAGTTTAGTTTTATTTAATAAATTTATTTTATTTTCTTATGTTTAGGTTTAGCTTTTAGTTTATGTTTTATTTTATTTTTTATTTTATTTTAGTTTAGGTTTATTTATTTATTTTATTATTAGGTTTTATTTAGTTTAGGTTTAGGTTTTTAGCTTTTTAGGGTGTATGGTTTGGGGTTTAGGGTTGTTGGTTTTGGGGTTTAGGGCTTGGGTTTAGGGTTTAGGGTTTAGGGTTTAGGGTTAGGGTTTATTTATTTTTCAGATTTTATTTAGGTTTAGGTTTTGATTTTGTTTTATTTTATTTTACTTTAGGTTTATTTCATTTTTATTTTAGGTTTAGTTTTTATATTATTTAGGCTTTATATTTTTTTAATTTTAGTTTAGGTTTTTATTTATTTTATTTTAGTTTAGTTTTTTTTTTCTTTTTTGGGTTTAGGTTTAGGTTTATGTAGTATTTTATGTTTTATTTTATTTTATATTTTATTTTATTTAAGTTTAGGTTTTCTTATTTATTTTATTTTTTAGGTTTTATTTAGTTTAGGTTTTAGGTTTTTATTTTAATTTTATTTTTAGGTTTTATTTTTTTACTTTAGGTTTAGGTATTTTATTTTATTTTATTTTTTAGTTTAGGGTTTAGGTTTAGTTTAATTTATGTTTAGGAATAAGTTTATTTATTTTAGTTTTGTTTGTTTTAGTTTCAAATAAGGTTTATTTTATTTTTATTTTAGGTTTAGTTTTTTTTTTTAGTTTAAGGTTTAGGTTTTATTTTTTATTTATTTTTAAGTTTATATTTTAGGTTTATGTTTTTATTTTATTTTATTATAGGTTTATTTTAAGTTTTTTTATGTTTAGTTTCTATTTTATTTAAGTTTTTTGTTCTTAGATTTATTTCATTTTTTAGTTTAGTTTAGGTTATTATTTATTTTATTTAAATTTATTTTAATTAGTTTATTTTATTTTTTTAAGGTTTAAGTTTTTTATTTATTTTATTTTTATGTTTTATTTAGTTTAGGTTTAGGTTTTTTAGTTTTTAGGGTTTATAGTTTAGGGTTTATGGTTTAAGGTTTAGGGTTTTAGGGTTTAAGGCTTTAGGGTTTAGTGTTTAGGGTTAGGGTTTAGGGTTTAAGGTTTAACATTTAGGCTTTAGGGTTTAGGGTTTTTAGGGTTTAAGGTTTAGGGTTTAGGGTTTAGGGTTAGCTTAGATTTTAGGGTTAGTTTAGGGTTTAGTGTTTAAGGTTTAGAGTTTAAGTTTTAGGGTTTAGGGTTTTTAGGGTTTTGGGTTTTTATGGTTTTGGGTTTAGGGTTTAAGATTTTGGGTTGTAGGTTTATGGTTTAAGGTTTAGGTTTTGGGGCATAGGGTTGAGGGTTTTAGGGTTTTAGGGTTTAGGGTATTTAGGGCTTAGGGTTTAGGGTTTAGGTTTTATGTTTAGGGTGTAGCATTTTTATTATTATTTTTTTTAATAAACAATAAATTAGTTTCAACATTTCTTCTTTGTGATTTCATCAACCATCACACCAAGTTTTTTAGACACATAAGTGACAGCATGAGCAAATCAAAACCCTAGATAACTAGAATATCTCTTTGTAAAGACAGTTCCAAAAGCGGTAAGAATGGATTGGCCGTTCTTCAATTTCTTGATTCCCCATCGAACCACCACGGCATCTCAAGTAGCGGGATCCGCCATCGTATCCCTGATCACTCCCTCTACCACCACCACGGTTGTAACCTCCGTCCCTCCCCCTGCCACCATAACCACCATTGCTCCGACCACCACCTCCATATATCCGAGATCACCCACTATAATTGCCTCCACCTTTGCTATCTGTGGGATATGGGTGAGCGATTGAAGGTGATGGTCACGCCACTAGGTTACACCAATTCTTAGGGTTTTGGCAGGTTTAGGTTTATTAGATTTTAGGCTTTAGGATTATTTTTTTAATTTGTTTAGTTACTTTAGCTTAGGTTTATGGTTTAGGGTTTAAGATTTAGGGTTTAAGGTTTAGGGCTTAGGGTTTAGGGTTTTTTTTTCAAAAAAATTAAGAAAATGGTAGGTTTAGGTTTACTTAGTTAATTTTTTATTTATTTTATTTTTTATTTTTTTTATTTTTGTTTATGTTTTATTTTTATTTTATTTTAGTTTTTTTAGGTTTAGATTTTTTAGTTTAGTTTAGGTTTTTATTTATTTTATTTTAGTTTAATTTTTATTTTTTATTATAATTTATTTTTAGTTTTAGGTTTAAGTTTAGGTTTAGGTTTTAGTTTAGGTTTTTATTTTATTTTATTTATTTAGGTTTAGGTTTTTTATTTATTTTATATTTATGTTTTATTTAGATTAGGTCTAGGTTTCTAGGTTTTCAGGGTTTTGGGTTTTGTATTTAGGGTTTGGGGTTTAGGGTTCTGGGTTTTAGGGTTTAGGGTTTAGGGTTTAGAGTTTAGGGTTTTGGGTTTAAGGTTTTAGGGTTTAGGGTTTAGGTTGTAGGGTTTAGGATTATGTTAAGGGTTTAGGGTTCATGACTTAAGGTTAGTTTTAGGTTTAGGGTTTAGGGTTAGTTTAGGTTAGGAGGTTTTAGTTTAGGGTTTAGTTTAGGTTAGTTTTAGGGTTTAGGGTTTAGGTTTAGGGTTTAGGGTTTAGGTTTAGTTTAAGAGTTTTTTTTTAATTTAAAAAAAAATTATTAGGTTTAGGTTTATTTAGTTTATTTATTATTTAATTTAGTTTATTTTAATTTTAATTTTTATTTAGGTTTATTTTTATTTTATTTAGTTTAGTTTATTTATTTTAGATTAGTTTTTTTATTTAGTTTATTTTTTAGGCTTAAGTTTATGTTTAGGTTTGTTTTTTAGTTTAGTTTTATTTTCATATTATTTTTTTAGGTTTAGGTTTTATTTTTTATTTTTAGGTTTAAATTTAGATTTTATTTCATTTTTTTAAGTTTAGGTTTTAGGTTTTTATTTTAGGTTTAGTTTATGATTTTTTTTTTTTGGTTTAGGTTTAATTTCAGATTATTTTATTTTATTAGTTTAGGTAGGTTTTGTTTATTTTAGGTTTAGGTTTTATTTATTTTACTTTAGTTTATTTTAGTTTAGGTTTAGGTTTATTTTATTTTGTTTATTTTAAGGTTAGGTTTTTATTTGGTTTTTTTTTTATTTTAGGTTTAATTTTATTTTTATTTAGGCAATTTTAGGTTTATTTTATCTTTTAGGTAGTTTAAGTTTTTTATTTATTTTATTTTTTATATTATTTTATTTTAGGTTTAGGTTTAGGTCAGGTTTTAGTTTAGGTTTTATTTTAATTATTTTATTTTATTTAGTTTAGATTTTATATTTATTTTATTTTTAGGTTTTATTTAGTTTAGGTTTAGTTTTATAAGTTTTTTGGGTTTACGGTTTAGGGTTGTAGGTTTTAGGGTTTAAGGTTTATGGTTTAGGGTTTTTGTTTTAGTGTTTCGGGTTTAACATTTTAGGGTTTAAGGTTTAGGGTTTAGGGTTTAGGGTTTTAGGGTTTATGGTTTAAGGTTTAGTGTTGTAGGTTTAGGGTTAGTTTTAGGGTTTAGGGTTATGGCTTTTCTTTTTTAATTTTTTTTAAATTAAGTAAACTATTAGGTTTAAGTTTATTTAGTTTATTTTTTATTTATTTCAATTTATTTTATTTTTTATTTTTATTAAGTTTTATTTTTATTTCAATTTTATTTAGTTTTATTTAGTTTTATTTTATTTTCATTTTATTTAGTTTTATTTATTTTATTTTATTTGAGTTTAGGTTTAATTTTTTTTTATTTTAGGTTTAGTTCTTATTTTATTTAGGTTTTATTTTAGTTTAGTTTAGGTTTTACTATTTTATTTTAGTTTAGTTATTATTTTTTCATTTTAGGTTTAGGTTTAGCTTAGGTTTTAGCTTTTTTAGGTTTAGAGTTTATGGTTTTAGGCTTTAGGGTTTGGGGTTTAAGGTTAGGGTTTTGGGTTAGGGATTAGGGTTTGGGTTTTAGCATTTAGGGTTTAGGGTTTAGTTTAGTTTATGGTTTAGGGTTTAGGGTTTTGTTTTTTATGGTTTAGGGTTTAGGGTTTAGGGTTTAGGGTTTAGGTTTCTTATGGTTTAGGGTTTAGGGTTTAAGTTTTAGGTTTATAGTTCAGGTTTTAGTTTAGGGTTTAAGGTTTTTGGTTCTTTTTTAATAGAGAACAAATTTAAATTCAACATTTCTTAATTTTGATTTCATCACCCAAGTAACACACCAAGTTTTCTAAGACACTAGTGATAGATAAAAAATGAGAATGCATAGAGCAAATTAAAACCCTAAATAATATGTCTCTATTAAAGACAGTTCCATAGTAGATGGATCATCTATTCTTATTTCTAGTTCTCATCGAACACGACCTCTCAAGTAGCGGATCCACCATCATATCTCTCTCCATCTACCATTGTAACCTCTCCTCTTCCCATAAAAACCACTACTCGACCACCACTTCCATGTCCACCAACACCATGGATCCCCACTAGCCTTTGTGATAACCAGATCTAGGCGAACCTTGATAGTGATGATCCTATCATCAAGGTTCTGCACATTCTTAAGGTTTTGGTTTAGGTTTAGGTTTATTAGGTTTTAGGGTTTAGGTTTATTTTTTAATTTATTTAGTTAGTTTAGGTTTTGGTTTAGGGTTTGGGGTTTAGGTTTTAGGGTTTAGTATTAGGGTTTGGGGTTTAGTGTTTAGGATTTAGGGATTTAGGGTTCATGCTTTTAGGGTTTAGAGTTTATAGTTTAGGGTTTAGGGTTTAGGGTTTTATGCTTTTAAGGTTAAGGATTTAGAGTTTGTGTTTATGGTTTGTATGCTTTAGGATTTAGTTTGGTTTATATTTAGGTTTAGGGTTATTT
The DNA here is from genome assembly GCA_021442155.1 of Cymbidium sinense. NCBI lineage: Eukaryota > Viridiplantae > Streptophyta > Magnoliopsida > Asparagales > Orchidaceae > Cymbidium > Cymbidium sinense. The sequence continues at coordinate 9,474 of JAKCPB010002095.1, read as the reverse complement.
AAATTTAGGATTTAGGGTTTTAGTTTTGGGTTGTAGGTTTAAGGCTTAGGGTTTAGGGTTTAGGTTTAGGGTTTAGGATTTAGGTTTAAGGTTTTTTTTTAAAAAAATTAGTAGGTTTTATTTATTTAGTTTATTTTTCATTTATTTTAATATATTTTATTTTTTATTTAAGTTTATTTTTTATTTTTATTTAGTCTTATTTATTTATTTTAAGTTTATTTATCTTAATTTAGGTTTTTTATTTTAGTTTATTTTTTTGGTTTAGGTTTAGGTTCAGGTTTTGGTTTTAGTTTTAGGGTTTGGGGTTTAGGGTTGTATGTTTTAGGGTTTAGTTTTAGGTTTAGGTTTAGGTTTAGTTTAGGTTTAGTTTTAGGTTTAAATTAGGTTTAGGGTTTTTAGGGTTTGAGTTAGGTTTTAGATTAAGTTTAGGGTTTAGGGTTTAGGTTAGGGTTAGGGTTTAGAATTTAGGGTTTATTTAGGGTTTAGGTTAGTTTGGGTTTAGTTTAGGTTTAATGTTTAGGGTTAGGTTTAAGGTTTAGGGTTAAGTTAGGGTTTAGGTTTAGGGTTTAGGTTTAGGGTTTGTTAATTTTAGGGTTTAAGTTTTAGGTTTTAGGGTTTAGGATTTAGTGTTTAGGTTTAGGTTTAATTTTATTTAGGTTTATATTTATTTAATTATTTAGTTTATTTTATTTTATTTAGTTTATTTTTTTATTATTTAGTTTAGGTTTTTTTTAGTTTATTTTTTAGGTTTAAGTTTAGGTTTATGTTGATTTTTTTAGTTTAGTTTTATTTTTAATTTATTTTTTAGGTTTAGGATTTATTTTTTATTTTTAGGTGTAGGTTTAGGCTTTTATTTTACTCCTTTTAGGTTTATATTTTAGGTTTAATTTAGGTTATCTTTTTTTAGTTTAGATTTTGGTTTATTTTAGTTTATTTTATTTATTTTATTTTAGTTTAGGTTTAGGTTTAGTTTAGTTTAGTTTATTTGGTTTAGGTTTAGGTTTATTTTGTTTTTTATTTTTGGTTTAGGTTTTTTTTTGTTAATTTAGGTTTAGGTTTTATTTTTTATTTATTTTAAGTTATATTTTAAGGTTTATTTTCAAGTTTTTAGGTTTTATTTAGTTTTATTTTATTTTATTTTTATTGATTTTATTTTATTATCGTTTAGGTTTTACTTTTAGGTTTATTTTATTTTTTAGTTTAGTTTAGATTTTATTTCTTTTATTTAGTTTAATTTTATTTTTTTATTTTATTATATTTTGAGGTTTAGGTTTTATTTTATTTTTTTAGGTTACATGGTTTATTTTTAAGTTTTATTTTTTTTTAATTTAAGTTTAGATTTATTTTAATTTATTTTATTTTATTTAGTTTAGGTTTTGGTTTAGGTTTATTTATTTTAGTTTAGTTTTAGTTTAGGCTTTGTTTTAGTTTATTTTATTTAATTTTTTTTATTCTTAGGTTTATTTTAGTTTAGTTTAGGTTTTATTTATTTTATTTTAGTTTATTTTTTTTGTTTATTTTATTTTATTTTAGGTTTAGGTTTAGGTTTTATTTTATTTTATTTTTATCTTATTTAGGTTAAAGTTTTTATTTATTTTATTTTAGGTTTTATTTAGTTTAGTTTTAGGTTTAGGTATAGGGTTTAGGGTTTGGGTTAGGGTTTAGGTTTAGGGTATAGGGTTTAGTGTTTAGGGTTTGGGTTTAGGGTTATTTATAATTTAGGGTTTAGTGTTTAGGGTTTGGGGTTTAGCATTTGTTTTAGGTTTAGGGTTCAACTTTTAGTTTTGGGTTTAGTTTTTGGTTTTTATTTTAACAAAGAATAAATTGATATTCAACGTTTCTTCTTTTTGATTTCATCAACTAAGTAACAAACTAAGATTTTTTAAGACACAAGAGAATAAATAAATAAAAATGAGCACTCATAGAGAAAATAAAAGACCTTAGATAACTAGAAATGTCTATACTGTAAAGACATAGTTCCATAAGCAACAAATTGAATCGGTCATTCTTCAATTTCTCCAGTTACCATCAAAACCACCTTGGCCTCTCGAGTTGTGGGATCCACCATCATATCCCCAATTTCTCCCTCCGCCACCACCACGGTTGTAACCTTTCCTCCTCACTCATAACCACCACTTGCTCACCACCTCCATATCCAACACCTCCATATCCCCACCACCAATGATAATTCCTCTTCACCTCCACTACGGATCTAGGCAAGATGATGTTCACTGCCGTCAGGTTACACAATTTTAGGGTTTAGGTTTAGGTTTAGGTTTGTTAGGTTTTAGAATTTAGGTTTAGGATTATTAGGTTTTAGGATTTAGGTTTACTTTTTAATTTATTTAGTTATTTTAGGTTTAGGTTTAGGGTTTGGGGTTTAGGGTTTAGGGTTTAGAGCTAGTGTTTAAGGTTTAGTGTTTAGGATTTATGGTTTAGGGTTTTGGTTTATATTTAGGGTTTAGGGTATGTTTATGGTTTAGGTTTAGGGTTTATGTTGTTGGTTTAATATGTTTAGGGTTTAGGGTTTAGGGTTTGGGGTTTACGATTTAGTGTTTATGATTTTTTAAAAAAAATTAAGTAAACTTGTAGGTTTAGCTTTATTTAGTTTATTTAGTTTATTTTTATTTATTTTAGTTTATTTCATTTTTTTATCTTTATTTAGTTTAGTTTATTTATTTTACATTTATTTATTTTAGTTTAGATTTTTTATTTCTATTTATTTTTTAGGTTTATGTTTAGGTTTAGGTTTATTTTCTTAGTTTAGTTTTTTTTTATTTTATTTTTTAGGTTTAGGTTTTTTTTTTTAAATTTAGATTTAGGTTTTTATTTTATTTTTTTAGGTTTAGGTTTTAGGTTTTTATTTTAGGTTTCATTTTAGATTTTATTTTTTAGTTTTGGTTTAAGTTTATTTTTAGTTAATTTTATTTTATTTAGTTTACCTTTTTGTTTAGGTTTAGTTTATTTTAGGTTTAGGTTTTATTTTAGTTTAGGTTAGTTTATTAATTTATTTAGTTATTTTTATTTTAGGGTTTATTTATTATTTTATTTTATTTAGGGTTTATTTATTTATTTAGGATTTTATTTTTAGGTTTATTTTAGATTTATTAGGTTTATTTTATTAGGGTTTATTTATTTTTTTTATTTATTTAGGTTTATTTAGTATTATTTAGGAAGTTTTATTTATTTTTTTTTATTATTTTGTTTATTTAGTTTATGTAGTTATTTTTATTTTTTATTTATTTTAGGTTTATTTTTTATTTTTTATTTTAGTTTATTTTTTTTATTTAAGTTTATTTTTATTTTATTTTTTTAGTTTTTGTTTTTTTTTAGTTTTAGGTTTAGGTTTAGGTTTTTTGTTTAGGTTAGTTTAGGTTTTATTTATTTATTTTTTAGTTTAGGTTTAGGTTTAATTTTAGTTTATTTTATTTTTTTTAGGTTTAGTTTAGTTTATTTTAGGTTTAGGTTTAAGTTTTATTTATTTTAGTTTAATTTATTTTAGTTTAGGTTTTAATTTAATTTTTTTATATTAGGTTTAGTTTTTTTTTAAGTTTATTTTATTTTTATTTTTTTTAGGTTTATTTTTAGGTTTATTATTTATTTTATTTTTAGGTTTATTTTAGGTATTTAGTTTAATTTATTTTATTTATTTTTATTTATTTATTTTATTTTTGGTTTATTTATTTAGTTTAGGTTTTAGGTTTAGGGTTTTAATTTTATTTTTAAGGTTTAGTTTAGGTTTTAGGTTTTATTTATTTTATTTTTTTAGGGTTTAGGTTTTAAATTTTTTTTAACAAAGAACAAATTTTAACATTTTTTTTTTATTTATTAGTAATTTATAGGTAATCAAATGAATTATAGGTTTAGTTTATTAGTGTTTAGGATGTCAGTATATTATTTATTAATTTATGTAAATCAACATGAATAGGGGAAAGGTTTATTTTTTATAGTATGCATTTCTTATGTATTTTATAACTAGAATCATAACACATATTATTTTTCATTTATGCTTTTTAAAAATACATTTGGTTAATAGTGATAATAGTTTATATTATTAAATCAACATGCTTACATAAAATCCTTTTATTTGATTTTAGGTGGATGCATTAATTTGACATACCAAATTTAACATGATTGGAAAGGGGACAATTAAATATAAGCATGTGATTATTCAATCAAACTAGTTCTTAAGGTCAAATCAAATAAGATTACTTAAAGCAAACCAGTTTCTTTAATAATTAGTTTTTGTATTTGATTTTTATTTAAAGGGAGAACAAAAATATCACTTATTGTTTAAACCCATTTATTAGTGATTTAATTTAATGAAATGTTATTAAGTTAATTTTATGGGTTAATTAAGTGAATTAATTAGATGAATTAATATACTTATGTACCTTAAGTAATTAACTAAATAATTATGAACATGATATGCATGAAAATAAACTTGCAATGATCCAAAATAAATGGGGCCTATTTGGCTGATAATTTTAGTTTGATTAGGGACTTACTAATTCTCTTATATTTTCACATGGATTGACCATTTCAAAACTCCTTTGTTTTAACACCTAAAGATCTAGTGATTTAATTTATTAAGGTATGTGATTATGATTTTAGTTTGATTTGATTTATTAATTAGTTAAATATTAATTAATTTCATTTTAAAAAATAAAATGAACTTAGTGAAAGGGGTTAGTATTCCTTGGTTCACTTTATTTATGATTAATAAACTTAATTAACCAATTTTTTACTATTCATGGGTTAATTGATCATTAATTAACTTAAGTGTAGTGAAGGTTTAATTAGAAAATTTTCTAATTAAGTGAGCAATAAATTAAAAAATCATGGGAGGCAATCATCCCATTAAACTAACCCACAAAATTTGGGATTAATTGCTCAAAATTAATCAAGGATTAGTAAATAATTAATTTAATAATTAAACCATTACTAAAAATTAGTTATGATCATTTTTAAATAATTTCTCTAAATACTTTAAAATGAGCATTTATTTTCATTTTTTTATTTCTATGATTTTTTATGATTTTTAGAAGTTTTCCATTAAAATGATTAATTAACTAAATAAAGCTTAATCTTTGGCACCATATGCTTTTCACATGGTTCGGTGCATTGGCATAGAGGCATTGGCTACTATTACTGATGTGGCGAGGGTGGATTTTCTCATAGCGATGTGCTTTTCTTGTCCATCATCAATTTATTCGATGACTATAATTAATCCCACAACTTAATAATTAAATCGATCTAATAATCTAATACCATTTAGATCACATAGAATGGGCGGCGTGATCTAATGTCATGCGTGAGAGATGGAGTCTATCCATTGCTCATTTTGCTTACGAGCTGGATCAACTCCAAAAGGATTCCACACCTTCATGACATCAATGGATCCAATGGTCAAGATCATGATGCAATTTTCTTCAAAATGACCCATTTGCCAAGTTGATTTTGGAAGCATCCGAGCTTAAGGCATTAAAATGATTAAGGAAGCTTCATCTAGTGGAGACAAAACCACTTGAGTATTATGGATCAATTCTTTGATGTTCACTTAGAAGATGAGATGATTTGGAGCTTGATTTGATCAGTTACACCTCCGGTGCTAGCTTGGGAGATGATTTGTTTATTGCACGATGAGGCCTAGGGAAGGTGTGCAATGTTAATTTAAATTTGATGGAGAAATGGGAAGTTAGGTCGAAATGGGGCCTATTTTGAGATGGATGGGAATGGAATTTTTGTTAGGAACAGCTTTAAGGAATGGCTTACTCATCACGGTAGTAGAGCTCGAGAATGATTTTTTGTGTGTGTTTGAGTGAAATGAGAGGTGTATACGATCTAACGTCATAGTGAGGAGAATGGAGTCTTTCCACCATTGTTCACTTGATTCAAGCTTACGAGCTGGATCAACTCAAAGGATTCCACACCTTCATAATAATCAAAGGGGATCCAATGGTCAAGATCACATGAGATGCAAGTTTTCTTCAAAATGTAAACCCATTTTGATTAAGGATCGGTTTTGAAGCATACCTCGCAGAGCTCAAGACTAGGCTGGCGATTAAGAAGCTTCATCTAGTGGAAAGAAGCCCTTGAGCAATTAGATCAATTCTTTGATGTTCACTCGAAGGCCAGATGATTTGGAGCTTGACTTTGATCAAGTCACACACCTCCGTGCAGAATCTTGGGAGATGATTCATTCTTGCTTTCGATGAGGCCTAGGAAGGTGTGTGCAAAGTTAATTTTAGTTTGATGGAGAAATGGGAAGTTAGGTTGAAATGGAGCGATTTGGGGAATGGCATTTTTGATTGAGACTTGGGAGCTTAAGGAATGGCTCTACCCTAGTCTTGGGCAGCTAGAGCTCTGAGGAATGATTTTTGTGCTTTTGAGTGAAATGAGAGGGTGTATACCATTCATGATAAAACGGTGGGATGGGTTTGGCTTCTAGTGGCTGTCCGACAATCTCATGGAGTGGTGGGTGGCAGGGAAGAGGTGAGTTGGCTCAGTTTAGTTTGTTGAAGGTGTGGAGGTGGCTACCAAGGAGAAATCATGGGTGTCCTATGTGTTTCAAATGCTCAATGGGGAGGGTGAGGGATTTCACCTCCCATGGGTCATAACCACCCCTTGGGTTGGGCAGTGTCCTAAGTGCCTAGGTGGACCATTGGGATAGTACCATGTGGCAAAAGAATGGAAATGACCACTTACATTGGTGATTTGTCTCATGTGATGCCCATGACCTAAGGGTAGAATGATCTTTCACATTGCATTTGATTTGGCAGTTAAAATGAGCCAAAAGTGGGTTAGCCAATTTCAAGTCAAATGAGTTGATTTGGTTTGGTTTGCTCAATTTGACTCATTTAGGTCAAATTAGGTTGCATCAAGTTGGGTCAAATTATTAGATCAAACCAGAGCCAAGTTCATATGATTATTTGGGATTTTTTTGGTTCAATTGGTTTTGTTTAGTTTGGCATGATTTGATTTTGGCTCATTTGAATTCATTTGGGTCAAATGGGTTAAGTTGACTAAATTGACCAAATTAGCCAAATTAGCATGGGTTAGGTGTTGGTTTGGGTTTTTGACTAATTGAAGAAGATGATTGTAGGCTTTGGTTTTCAATTAATTTGGAAATTTAAGTAGGTCAATTGGGTTCAATTGTGTCCAATCATGACTTTGGTCAAGTTCAACAATCAATTTGGAATGAACTTGAGCCATTGGTTCAATCAATTTGGTTTATATTTTGATTTGACCCAATTTGGTCTTTTAGGTCAATTTGGGTCAACTTGGGGAGGGCCAATTGGGTTTGGTTTGACTCAATTGAAGGTCAAGTCATATTTAAATATTATTTTGATTTTGTATGAATCATTTGTTTTAAGAGATTGGTCTTAGGTTTACATTTGCTAGTTTAGGTTCATATGGGTTAAGGGGTTGACTTGGTTTGACCTAGATAATTGATCAACCTAGGTTGATCAACAATCATGATGTGAGGTTTTAATGGGCTTGGTTCAATCAATTTTGGTAGGATTAGAACTTGGCTCAAATAGGTCAAATTGCCCACTTTAGGTCAAGTGGACCAATTGGGTTTAGTTAGCTTGATTTTGGGTTGAGTTTGATTTAGTTGAGTTTATATATGGATTTGGGATTGATATATAAATTCAATTCCAATTAGCTTTTGGTTTTATTGAACATTTTAAGTCAAAAGGGCTAAGTTGGGTTTGACTTGGGTTGATTTTGGTTTGGCTTGATGATTATATATTTCATTTATATTTATGAATATAATTGAAGGTATGATTGATTCATGAGAAAATCAATTGAATTTGGGTTTTGGAATGAAGGAATTTGGCTAAGTCCATGGAGTTGGGTCATGTGGCTTAGGTTTGGATTTTAGTTTGATTTATTTTTTTGATTTAAATGTATATTTCATTTAAATTTGTGAAGATGATTGAAAATATGATTGAATTGTGAGAAAATCAATTGAGTTTGACTTGATTTGGATTAAAATTTGGCTAAGTCCATGGGATAGGTCATATGGGCTTAGAAGGGTTTTGATTTAATTTGATTAAGTTTGATTTAGTTTTGATCATTTGAATATAATTTTTAATATTTAAGAAGATGATTGAAGATATAAATTGATTATGAGAAAATCAATTGATTTTGGATTGATTTGGATTAAGATTTGGCTACATCCATGGGATAGGTCATATGGCTTAGGAAGGGTTTCAAGTTTGGATTTGATCATGGGCTTCAATCATTTGGTTTTTGAATTTGGGTTTGGATTTAGATTTGAATTTGATGTTTGAATTGAACTTGAGGTTTGGTTTGAGAAGGTGAACATGGATTGGATTTGGGTTATTTGCTAGGTGAATTATCTAATCCCTAGCATATCTAATCTTATGGTTAACCCTTTTAAGTCTTTAGGCTTAGGTTAAGTGTTTACCTAATTGTTAGAAGTATCTTATGACTAGGAAAGTATTAGTGTCTAGAAGACTTCTAAGTCTATGATGGAAAAATTTGAATTTTCACTCCAAAAGTGAGATCAACAGGCCTTAGGATCCATAGTGTTGCTCTTGGAGATAGATGATTGGAAGACAAAAGCCAAGTTTTATATTATAGACTCAGATACATCTTTCAATGCTTTGCTTGAGGGACCATGGATACATGAGAACAACATAGTTCCATCCTCTCTACATCAGTGTATGAAGTTCATGAGAGGTGGGATCATCTACTATGTCAAAGGAGATCTCAAGCGATTTATAGTTCACGAGGTCGGCATATATGAGGATGTAGCTTAAACAAGTCTATTCTCGCAAACTTGGTCAAAGTTTAAAAATAAAAAAAAAGAAAAAAGAAAAAAACAGAGAAAATGAAAAAATAAAAAAAAAGAAAATGAAAAAAGAAATAAGAGAGGAAATACACTTGGAGGAGGAAGCGAGCGACATTAGATTTCACCCATAGTTCATTACTCCATTTGAACATATGGGTAGGACTACTTAACCTCCACCAAGCGAGGAAGAGGAGTTAGGTAGTCCCAAGGGTGGAAAACCTCCTTATTGGCCACCTAATAAAGATATGTCCACTACAGAGTACACTTGCTATCCATATAAACCTAAAATCTATTTCATAGGATGAGTCTTATATATTTAGCATGCTAGCCAACTCTTCACAATAGTAGATTCCCATGGAGGTGATAGTTGAGCAAGATAGTGATGAAGATCGGGCTCCAAAGTAAAGCATAAGTGTATCCAAGTGTTTATGTGAAATAGTTAGACATCAGTTGGGAACCTTAGCTCTAACCCCACTTTCCTCTTAAAAAGCTGAGGGTTTGGTAGTTAAGGAAGCCCTAAGTCATCCACAAGTGTGAAGACTTAGAGCACAGGTTAGACTACTTTGAAATAATATGGAAGAACAAATGCAAAAACTCTTAATTAAGATCGGGACTAGGATTTCACCTGGTGGGTCTAGTCAATGATGACA